>JAJKFI010000015.1:4389720-4404005 GCA_029204185.1 Lerista edwardsae
ATTTGAATGGCTGTAAATAAAAAAGTATTGAAGTTAGAGATAAAAAAAATTAGGGGATTATTTGATACCATATGTTTGTTGAATACACCAAGTTTCATCAAAATCGGAGTTCATGGGTGTACAAACCCCATTTTTGTGGTTGAATTGACATGGAATGACCCATGTGTTATTAAAATCTGGAATAGCAATGACTGGACTTTTGGGGCCTTTATGATTAAAAAAAATACAGTCTTTTTAATTGGACAAAATAGTACAGGAATCACTGGGGAAATGTATTAAGGTAAAACAAATAACAGTACCAAATCCAGTACCTTATACAGTAACTAGCTGAGTAATACAATTATTTTCAGTCATCATATATTTAGTGCAGCAGGAAGGGACCTGCGTCAACATTTAACACATAAGGAATGGTTTGTTTGCTTTTATTAATTTGACAAAGCTGATGTGTTCCCTACATGTTGGTGATTTTAATCTCCCATTATTGGGGTTTTTTGTCCAATTTCTATTCTCATTCTTTTTATTCTCATCTTTCTATTCTCATCTTCTTTTTCTTCCAGTCTTTTTCCATTTTCTTTCTCCCTTTTTAAACTTTGGCTCTCTTTCCATCTTTTTCCTATCATTTTATCTGTTTGTATTCTTTTCTTGGCTGTCTCTCTTCCTGTTCTTTTCCATTCTTTTTAATTTTTTTCTATCTCTTTACAGTAAATATGTCCTGGATCAAAGTAATAATCTTCTAGATTTAGGAGGGAGCCTTTTCTCTATTTCCTTCTCCTCCAGATTTTTTCAGGTTCTTTTCACATTGTTCTGACACTGGGGGCGCAATCCTAACCAGCCTTCCACCACTGACATAGCTGTGCCAATGGGGCACGTGCTGCATCATGCAGTTGGGGGGCAGTCACAGAGGCCTCTGCAAACTAAGGGAATGTTTGTTCCCTTATCTCAGAGCTGCATTGCCCTTATCCCAGTGCTGGAATATCTTACCCCGGTGTTCCAGGATTGCATCCTGGAACAATCTCAGAGCAATATGAAGTCAGCCATAGGACATGTTTCAGGTAAATGTGTCCTATATCAAACTATTAGGCTATGAGGGGTTGGTTTGAGAATTGTGTGGCTCTTCTCCCCTCCCTTGTTTTCCAGGAAGACAAGTCCCACTTGGAGTTCAGAATAGTCTTGTCTTGATCACACTGTAAGACTGCAGCACTTACAATCTTCTTGATTCTGCTCTCGTTTTTTGCCTGCTTGTAGTGTTAATTGTTTAGATGAAAACATCTAAACAATTAACGATTTCATGGAGATCGCCACATCAATATAAGATGTTAATAGGATACAATTATATATAATGTTTAAAAAGCTCAGCATATCATTGCAGGTGATGAATGCTAGGGCACGATCTAGGTCATAATGCACCCAAAGTCTTGCATGCATCCATTAGCATTTTGAACTTTGAGACTTGACCTTCTGTTTCAATTCATAAACTTATGAAGTTTGAATTTTGAAAGCAGCAAGCCATGCTGCCAGTGGGAGGTAAAAAAGGCTGTTTGACAAATGCATATCGTTTTGCTGGTCTCTTGAAGAGTATTACAGTGTGAGCGCAATCCTATACTATGCCCGCCTAGTAAGGCCAATATAGCAGGGCAATATCCTAAGGCCCTTTAGGAGGCAGCAGCAGCAACGTGCAGGACAAGGGGAGGTTTTCCCCTTGCACCCACGTAAACCCCAGTCGCCCCTATGGGCCTGCTCGGATCTGCGACTTCTGCTTTGCAGGCGCAGAGGAACGTGTTTGGGAGTGGCCCGAATTGGGGCCGCCATGGCTGGGGACGGGCGTTAGGATTTGGCACTATGGCCGTCCTGCGTCACAACCGCCATCTCCACCCACTGCGCCACCCAGTAACGCCCCCGGAACGCTCCTGAAACACCTTGTGGAGGCCCTGTGCCGACCGAGCGATACCGACACTTGACTGGCGCGTGGCCGGAGCTGCCAACAGTTGTGCCAACACAGATGCACTTTACGGCTTGTTTGCAGCAGCATTCGGCTGGCGCAAGAGCTTAGCACCAGCGCAAGGTGGGTATAGGATTGCGCTGTGTGTCTAAATTGTGGTCCTAATCAGGTCCTTAAGTTGACTGGTTTCCTTTGGAACATTTAACCTTCCCTGGATTGCGCCTCTAGAATCTGTTACATAACTGCTATGTAACAACAACCATACGACAGGTTTAGGGCTTATTCATGTCATGTGTTCTGTATTCTGTGTAAGATAACTATAAATATAGGTACATTCTCAGAGAGGCTGTGCTTATGAATAGCAGATGAGCTGACATTGTGTTTCTGGGTGTAGTTTACTACTCTTACTTCAAAATGGCATGGAGGCTCTCTTAACCTAGAAAAAGAGATATTGGGTATTTTATTAGCACTTTGAAGAGCAATCAAAGAGCATTGTGACATAGACATTGTGACAAAGACATAGGTTAGTAAGGTAAAGATTTCCCCACGACCAAATGGTCTTGTCATGACCGACTTTAGGGTGCAGTGCTCATCTCCATTTCTAAGCTGAAGAGCCAGCATTTGTTGGAGGACAAGTTTCCCTGGTCATGTGGCCAGCATGACTATACGCCAAGGTGCACAGAATGCCATAACCTTCCCACTGAAGTGGTACCTATTTATCTGTTTGCATTTTTACATGCTTTCAGACTGCTAGGTTGGCAGGAGCTGGGACAAGCAACAGGAGCTCACTCCTTCACATGGTCTTGAACTGCCAACCTTCTGGTCAGCAAGCTCAACAGCCCTGCGGTTTAACCTGTAGCGCCACCATGTCCCCTGTGTTAGTAATTATGTGTTAGTAGCCACAAGCAAATTCTTGCTTTAATTTGGCTTTGGTGGCCAGAAATAATGTTCTGCAATATGTTTAAAATATGAAGTTAGAAAAACTGAATTTGATGGTGGTCATGCTTAATGCCAGGTCTGCAAGTATTTCCTGGATGCTATTGAAAACAACAAATATGGATGGTTTTGGGTATGTCCTGGTGGAGGCGACAACTGTATGTACCGCCATGCACTCCCTCCTGGCTTTGTGCTCAAAAAGGATAAAAAGAAGGAAGAAAAAGAAGAAGAAGTCTCGTTAGAAGATCTAATAGAAAAAGAGGTAATGCAGTACATGTTTGCTGTAGAATGAGGTTTGTCAGTTGGCTGTAATGGGATAAAAAGTGCAGACACGTTGAAAGTTATTTTAGCAATTAAAAGGTGTGTTCTTTAGTTGGGAAGATTTGTAAAGAGCAGAACCTTTATACTGAAATCCTGCTGAAAATCTCATTGCTGTAAAATTTTTGAAGCTTCTAGCTTTCTTGTCATAGGATTATAACAGATTACCACAGCATTTTAAATAACCTCAAATTATTAGAAGTATTAAGTTTTTTTTTCCATTTCTCCATCTTGTTAGGATTGAAAAAAAAGTGAATTCCTGTCTCCAGGGGGCGCTTGTGTCTAATGGTAGAAATTGAGAATTTCAAAACTGAGTATAACATAATCTGAATATACTGTATATTTTATTCTTTAGGATTTAATTGTATATTCTTTGAAAACTGTTTGTTAGAAAGAGTAATAAGATACGTGATTTGAATGTAATCTTTTTTGAAAGGAGGCCATCTTAATTGTGGCCTTAATTCATAATTATTAGGTTTTTTAATAAGAGATCGTTACGATACTAAAAATGTGGATCTCGCCTTGAATTCCAGAAATGCCCCCCAAACTTTAAAGGAACCTGTGCATATATAACTATGCCAAGTTGTAGTCAGTTTTACTAAACATATTTTGTAATCAAAAAACTCCTGCAGGAGGACTAAATGTGAGAGGAGCTGGTCTGCTGCCTAATGTGATGGAGAAAGAAATGAAGCATTTTTTTAAAAAAAGCCTGCTCAAGTGATTGATTTCTTTCTTACAGCGTGCTGCCTTGGGAGCAAATGTAACTAAAATTACTTTAGAGTCTTTTCTTGCATGGAAGAAAAGAAAAAGACAAGAAAAGATTAGTAAGGCTGAACAAGATATGGAAAGAAGGAAAGCTGACTTTAAGGCTGGCAAAGCACTAGTGGTAAGCTCCACCCTTCTCAATAAATTATAATTTATTATAGAATAAGACAAATGCATTTTTTAAGTGACATAAAATGACTTGGACATCTGCCTATGATTTTCATGGGGTTTAGTTGTGTTGTGCTCTTTTTCCTGTGGATAGATCAGTGGGCGTGAAGTGTTTGAGTTCCGGCCAGAGCTGGTTGATGCAGATGATGAAGAAGCGGATGACACTCGTTATATTCAAGGAACAGGCGAAGATGAGGTAAAGCAGCTCTAAGATCATTGAATGTAATGTCAGAAATTGGCACAGAATCTCTTCAACTTGAGTTGGTGAAACGCAGACTTAGTCAACCCCTGATCAGATGGCATAAGCTATTCCAGAACAGTTCTAGGCGACTCATACCATAGCCATTTCTCATGCATATGGGATTAATATTGCGAGCCTGTGTTCTCAGCAGAGCAAAAAGAAAAAAATCAAGCTTGGTTCAGTATTTATCACGCTGCCAGCATGGCTTATTTTCAATGGTATTCATTGTATAAGAAGAACATTATTTGATTCAGAGAAATGTCTGATAATCCTTCCTCTAAGGAAATCCTTCACAGCTCGTGCTTGCAGTGTCTGATTTGCTGCTTTAGGAGGGAAGGAAATCTGAAAATGCACCTGTTGGCTTAAAATATTTATGCCCTGCCCTTTAGAATATGCCCTGCCCTAGGATGGCTAATCGCAGTGAGGTACAAATAATACAACAGGAAAAACAGATTGTAACGGTGGATCCAGGACTAGTACTAGAAACCAGAATTGGAGCAGAATTGGCCTTATCAGCATGCCAAATCGAAAAAAGATACAGCACATATATCTTTGTCTTGCAAGCAGTGATTTATTTGGCTTGTTCCTTCGAAGTTGTTCTGGCAGCTGCAGATACTCAATCTCAGCATATAAGTGACAATGGGGTTAGATGTATCTGACCATCTTAGAAGTGTGCAGTATATGAATATTTTGCATTTCTTGTTTGCTGGGGAAGGGGTTTAAGAGTAAGTTATAGTACAGTAGAAGTTTTGTTATCTGGTACCTTAATATCCAGAAAACTCAGTTAACCGGCATATATTATAGATGGCAATACAATTTCTCTTTTGCTTTACCAGAAATTTTCCAAATGCTACACAGCATCACGTTTCATTTATTTTTCTGGCACTTGCAGTTGTCAAGGGAGCAGTAAAGATTTGTCTGCATCAAGCTTTTGTGTATAATGCCATTATTTGATATTATATAATATGGTCTGTGTTTGCCAAACTTCATGCAATTTTATCGGGTAATGCTTTGTGCTGGATTAATGAGTCATAAGAACATAAGAAGAGCCCCACTGGATCAGGCCAAAGGCCCATCTAGTCCAGCTTCCTGTATCTCACAGTGGCCCACCAGGCGCCTCAGGGAGTTCAGTAGACAACAAGGTGCTTGCATCCTGTTGCCACTCCCTTGCACCTGGCATTCTGAAGTAGCCTACTATTAGTGAAAGGAGGTTGCCCAACCCATCATGGCCTATAGCCCACAATGGACTTGTCCTCCAGAAATCTGTCCAGTCCCCTTTTAAAGGCATCTAGGCCAGATGCCATCACCACCTCTTGTGGCAAGGAGTTCCATAGCTTAATTACCCGCTGGGTTAAAAAAGTATTTCCTTTTATCTGTTTTAACTCTCCCAACACTCAACTTCAGTGGATGCCCCCTGGTTCTGGTATTGTGAGAATACAATAGAGTCATCAACAGAGACATCTGTTGGTGTTTAAGCAAGATTAGGAGGGCTGGTTACAGGAAGGTAATTTTTTCCTCTATCTTCAGGTTGATGATCTTATGGGTGTCAACGATGTGGACTTGAACCTTTATGTTCCAAAAGATGTGGATGAGACTGGAATTACTGTAGCTAGTCTGGAACGATTTAATACATATACTTCAGCTGAAAAAGATGGTAAGGCTTCTGAGTTTTTGCTGTGTAGTGGAAGTCTGATATTTAGACTTCATCCTTGTGTATTTAGTGCCTAATTATATGACTTCTATAAACTATATTTGTCTAGATCAGTGGTTCCCAACCTTTCGCAGCCTGCGGACCTCTGAGGCAAAAATTGGAATTGTCATCATCCATATGTACCCCTGCAACCAAAAACACAATTAGAGAACACATCATAGATTTATTATTTATAGAGAAGATTTCTGGGTTGCTGCTTTTGTGGCTGCAAGTGGCTATTCTTCATAGTCTGTAGTGGTTTGTGGGGAAATGATTTTTTTTCCCTGCGACCTCGTGGCCCATTTCTCAGGATCTTGAGGCCCACCTGTGGGAACCAGTGTCTATATATTTGTATCTGCAAATACATAGTAGACTTTGTAACTGACCTAAATTCGCATTCAACTTCCTCCTTTTTTGAAAATGGAGCTTGATTACTTGACAGGAGTTGTGCATATAGCCACAGGCACGTGAGGTACAGCAAGGCTTGGACTTGCGTAACTATACTATTGTCTCTGCTATAAGTCATCTTGATCCACACAAATTAGTGAGATATACCAGGCATTCCAATGGGATGTGGATTGTATAACTTAATCTGCATAAACAGCAAACATCATGCTTGGAACTTTCACTCAGGTCAAAGATGGTCCCTGTCCATCTTCCACTTTTCTGGGAAGATGAGGGCTATGGCAGACCCAAAAGCTATTTTGCATTGGCTGTGCACTCTAGCTCTTCACATATCTGTGAAGCAGCTGACTTCTGAGCTCACTCTCATAATTGAAAATCACTCTGGGCAGCAAACATGTTAAACTTTGTGGTATTTATTTTTGTGTAAATATTCTCAAGGTTCCACTGCAAGTTCCTCTTGATAATCTTTCTGGGAGCTTACTTCTAAGTAAGCGTGTTTTGAATCTCAACTTTAATACTTATCACTATATTGTGCAGTGGCTCATCAATTCTGAGTGTCGTTTTCAAGTACACAAGACTCGCTGTAGTAGAGTTGTCCGGTCAATAATCTCTGTTCAGCTCATGCCCATAGAGAATAATTGTAGTAAATGATTGTAGATATTTATATATGGAGCATGGTAAGAATTGTTTTCTATTGCAGATAATAAGCTCAGTGAAGCCTCAGGAGGTGGACTGGAGAATGGAGAGCAAAGTGACTTGGAAGTTGACAGTGACATGGAAGGCGCCCAGGAAAATGGAGTAATAGATGCGGTTCCAGTTGATGAAAATCTTTTTACTGGTGAGGACTTGGAAGAACTAGAAGAAGAACTAAACACACTTGATTTAGAGGAATGAACACACAGATTCAAATGTGAATTTAAATCTACTTGACAAAGTGAATACTGGCTCCACCTGTTTTGTCTAGAATGCTTAAATGGAGTGTCCTTGATTCCTGAAGTGATTCTGGAAAGAACATTAAACAGAAATATACCTTCCCTCCCAATTCTTTTCCTGGTTCAGTCTTAACTACAGCTTCATCATAAGCCATCCAGATAATACACTGAGAGAACTCTGTTTAAAATGCAGTGACATTCTAACAAGATTCCACCCCAAAGTAGGAAGTCTTAAGTGCTTTTCTGGGATGTTGCTGTCAGGTACCCAAGAAGGTCAAAGTGAAATCTTTTGGCAGAAGTGCATTTGAAATGAGTATTTTAAATCGATTAACTGTTTTTGAGCTACGTACCATAAATTGAGGTCATAGATTGAAATGGCTGTTCCCTTGCAAGTGCCGAAGTTGCTCTAGATGATTTCACCAAACAGATGCTTGAGATAGAGCTTTGTAAAGTCATACTCAAGTATGCAGGCCTCCTTCTAAATCTTAAACCACAAATGTGTAAATAAAGACTATGTGATTGAGAGAGAGAAAAACCATGTTGGCTCTACGTTAGTGTATGATGCACATTCTACAAATGTGACAGAAACCTAAACAGAAGTAATTTCACAAGTATGAATTGCTGTAGTTGCAGCGTATGCTGTAATCTCTAGATTGCCTCTCTGTGTGAAATGGTATTTTACCTTCTGCCTACTGAAGAATCCCAGTGTCTGGAAAATATGACCTGCCATGATTTCATCCATCTTTCTGCTTTTTGTCTACTACTCTCTCTTGTCTCTCTGTGTGTATTGTAAATGTTAAAGGGTGTTGTGAGACTTTGAAATTAGTTCTACTGGAATCCTGCTTTACAAGAGCGTATAGAGCAGGAGCGTCCTACAGCACCTAGAGGAAAAGGGATATAATTTAAACATATAAGAATTAAATTATTACAGTGATATCCAAGAACAAGTGCAGAATATATTGCAGGTGAGTCAACATTCTTTACAGCCAAAAAGCTTTTTAGGCAGAATCAATTGCAAAGCAATATGGTAGGAAGAGCTCTGATGTTAGCTTTCATGTAGCCCAGAGCTCTGGCTTGTCAAAAATGATGGTCATGTTCTTGCCAAAAATGCTTTTGGCCCCATGGCTTGAAATGGGTGAAAGATACTGGACTGTCACCCAAGTACTTGTATCAAGACTAGACTGGCTGAGAAAATATTTAGAGGGGTTGACTTGAGAAGGTAGATGGAGTTAGAAGTGCTCTGACTGGTTAGTCTAGCTGATGAAGGCAACACCTCACCGGACATACAAACATTTGTTAAAACGTTATAATAAGGTAGAGTGTTAAAGATAAATATGGGACAAAGAAGACTATGGTCTAGTCCTTGGAATCTTTCCTGGAATTCTGCCAAGCTGTGGTTAGAGTTAAAACTTAGTATATTGTATACCTGAGTTGCCTGTGTCTTTTATGTATAAATTATTTTTCACTGCTCTCCTTTTGTTGCTCATTTTTCTTTTTTGTAGAGACCTCTAGTTCTCTTCCTCAGCTGAAACTGGATCATATCTCTTGCTGCTTTGCCTTAATTTTTTTTTCCAGAGCAAAACAGAATTATGGAATTAGTTTATAGATGTTTTATTTTTAAAAAGTGCTGTTTTTTCTTTTTCTTTAAAGCATTGCAGCATGCTTGTTGTTTTCAAGGAAAAAATAACTGTTTGGCTTCTTGATGTTTCTGTTCCTCTTTCCAAAAGAGAATTTGAAAATTTTTGCATCTTCTCTAAAACACAGGTTCAAGATTAAGCAGCAAGCAAGCCAACCATTTTTACTTTTGGCCACCTTAGAGCACAATCCTAACCTGGAGTTAAACCAGCGAAGCTTGGCCAGCACAAGGGCCACCATAAAGCATGTTTGAACCACTCTCCGTGTCAGAGAGGCCAGCACACAGATGTGCGCCACCCTCCCTGACTCAGAGAGTGCTCCAAACACTCTTTACGGTGGCCCTTGTGCTGGCCTAACTTGTGCCAGCCTAACTCCAGGTATGATTGCGCTCTTAGAAATTATGATGATTTTACTTATTTTTCAATTATTGTAATTTTTTTACATTATTAATATGCCAAACAAACCTTAATGAGGTACAAGTGGTTCCATTCATGTATTTTATTTTTTTTACTTGAAAGTGATTTGGCCTATTTGACTGTAGTGGATGATTGTGATTTATACTTGTGCTATTTTTTTCCAATATATATTGAATAACTTTGTATTCAAGCTCAGTAACAAAGGAAAATACAAGATCTTGCTGAGATTGAATCCTATACATTGCTTAATACACTGTACACCAAATGGAGAAATTACATCCAGATCATATACATTGGAAATTAATGTAAGGTAGTGACGTCTTAGTTCTCAACTATCCCATATACTTTGTATTATGAAATTCTGGTCTCTTCCAGAACTATAAAGTTCTTCCAGAACTATAAAGTGGCAACAGTTTTTCAAACATAGCATAAATATAGCATAGCATAAGCTTAGCTAGATTGAAACACATTGCAATGGTTGAACCCCTCTAGCTCTCACTAAGATTGACAGTGTTAAAACAGCAAAATCGTATGCATGACCATCCAAAAGCAAATTCCATTTGAAGTCAGTTGGGGAATTCCCATGTAAGTATGCATAAAATTGTACTTTCCAATATTCTATCTTTTCATATGGCTTGTTAGGCCTCAGTGTTTCTCCACTTGAATTAAAGGGCGGGGGTCTAGAATGTACTTACAACTTCAGTGCACCTGCAGGTTGCAGGGGAAGATAGGCAGATGCAAGCTGTCGACTAGGGAACCTTATTTATCATTATTGGTTTTCTCATTGAGGAAGATATGTTAGATAAGGTATGCAGTTGGAAAACCACTATAGTACTGTACATAAATGTTGACAGGGACACCTAGGTTTGTAATCTAGCAAGAACACAAAGTCACCCAGGGGTGCAAATTATTGCCGGTAACAAACTGGTCTTTAGTTTAATCATTACTATCGAAGTCATTATGTTGGCATCCAAGTGGAAGAATGCTTCCCCCCCACACACACAGATGCTGCTCTTGTGAATATTGTAAACTATTAACCAAACACAAGGTTTTCTTCCTTTTGGTAGCTCCATTGTTTTAATCTTAAAATAGGAGAGGCCCTCTTAGCTCCAATGTGGTAATCATGCAGAAGCCACTTTCTCACTGCTGGCTTCTGAATGGAAAATAACTCTGAACCTTTCTAGTTCTGTTTACCAAAGCTGATAGCAGGAGCCCCTGGGGACTGCGTAACTAATGCTGCCTACTTAAGAGAGCTGGGGACAACTATCCCTATTTCCCTTGTGATGTAGAAGAAGGTCATTCAGAAGAGTCAAAATTCTGCTGGGAGTTCCTACCTACATTAATTAAATCAAACCTTTTCTAATTGTTGAGCGAATAACCATACATGGTACTCCCATACAGAGGACCATACATGGTTGGCAGCTTCAGCTTTCATGAGCATTTTTAGTGCACAGGCTTATTTCTTCAACAATTAGAAAAGCTTTGATTCAATGATTGACTTTTTATCTTGGCACTTTCGATTTGGTATCATCCATAGGTGGCCCTTGCATCTTCCACTAATCACCTGTGTCTGAACATACACTGTGTACTACTTTTGTTTCGTTATGGGCTAGTCTGCTTCTACAAGACTGCCTCTTTAGATGTGGTCAGTGTCCTCTTCGGCAGCATCCTCTAAGTGAGTTAGCACTATAGCCTATTTGGAGAGCCTCTACCAATGACATGCTGCTCAGAGATGAGTGCTGTTGCCCTGTGGTGATTTGTTTACATGACCTCCTCACGCGAGAGGGAACTTTTGTCACACATCAGATACAGTTGTAACATCCATATCTATAACTCCTTTCAGCGGATCGACCCCGCAATAGGAGTTTTCCACAGGGTCATACTAAGGTACTGCTGAAACATGACAAAGTCTGCAATGTTTAAGGAAGGGCTGATTGTGTGGGTCCTTCCCACAGAGTTGTGGGATGATGCCGAGCAGCTCATACGACAGTGCTGTGTCAATTACAGAGAATGGCTGGAGATGGACCTTAGGAAAGACATCCAGTGTAGGGCAAGGGCTTTGAACTTGTCTTTGGACTTCGGGTAGTGCCACCTGCTTACCATTAATGCGAATCTTGAGGGACTTCAAATGGTAGTCTCGGGAGAGATTATTAAAAGAATACTTGGCTATCCTGATGATTGGAATGTATATGTAATGTGTAGGTTTGGCATTTTATACAGTACATGTGATGGTTTTGATCTCTAAAATAAACAAAATAATAATTGATAGGAGTCAACTATATACCATTTACAGTATAGGCCTGTACCTATGTAAACTGTTTAATACTGGCTATTATGTCCCTGGCCTAGTGCAATATGTCCAATTAATTACAAAAGCCCCAGAGAAGGTCCAGCGTGGGATATGTCTTCCTTTGAAGTGAGCTGCAATCCAAGCTGTGTGCAGTGGGGTTAGATTATTATGGCGCTTCTCCTTTATCAGGTAATTTCTTATCCTGTGATCACTGCAGAAACAGCCATATGAGTTCCTGGAAGCCTTACAAAGAAGAGCCAGTGAATTCACTATTGTTGAATCACCGAAACAGATACGTTTCTATTGCAACAGAGATTCCACCACTGTGCGGGTGCTGCTTTAATCTGATTCTTCACGAAGCGCTAGGGGAAAAAACCATGGATTTAGTCTTGTGGTGAATGAATAAGTTACCATAAGGTTATATCCGGTTGTGACACTGCAGTCTCAGGAAGCAATGTGAGAACAAAGCTAATCTTGTTTTGATGCATGATTAATAAGAATGATCTGTTACCAGAATATTTACTTTGAGTTTAAGATAGTCAATGTCACCAGTTTGTCCAATTGCGTGTAGAAAACGGCACTGGTAGCTAAAAGTCTAAAGATACCTTGTTAGAGAGACTCAGAAGGGTTCTCCCACCCCCATGCCACAGACACGTGGATGCTGCTTTGGTGGCCATGTCCCTCTGCCACGTTTCCAGAGAACTTTCTCCATGTCTCTTAATCAGATTTCAACTCTGTGTGTGTGTGTCTTTATAACTATTTTATATGTTCCCCTTTCATGTGCAATCCTAACCAGTGCTGGAACAGGCAAGCCTTCAGTCTTGTGCTGTATCCAGCACAGGATTAGGAGGCAGCCAGAGGTCTTCTTGGGGTAAGGGGATATATAACTATATGCCAGTAAACTATATTGTCAGAGGAAGTATGCCAAAGAATGTTATGGGCCTTTATAACATTACTGTCCTAACTGCCTGCTTTGCAGATTCTAACAAGAAAGATCTTGTTTTATGCTGTAGCACCTGACTCACCAATGGTTCTTGATTTAGAGCCGTAAAAGTTTTGCAACATAACCAATTGTCTGCGTATGCCCAATATCTACACTCTGGCCAATCTGGGAAATGAAAAATAAGGCTAGGCCATCCTTGCTTATAAACCCTTAATCAATCAGCCAACAGTATTTATATACCGCTTTTCAACATAAAGTGGTTTACAGAGAAATAATGAAGTTAAATGGCTCCCTGTCCCAAAAGGGCCTCACATACTAAAAAATGCAGAACCCTAACCACCAGCACCAGCCACTAGAAAAAACACTGCGCAGGGGTGAATAGGAACAATTCCTCTTACCCCGCTAAATATAAGAGGAACACCACTTGAAAAAGTGCTTCTTGACCAGTTAGCAGGGTTAGCACGAGATGGCCTGTCTGCATTAACTACCTGACACTTGAAAGGGGGGAGAATGTTTAAGCATATCTGCCTGGTTGCTTGGAATAGTCTTTGTTCACGGTAGGTGACTAGATGAGTGGTTGTTTATAAATCTGGCGTGAGCCCTATGTCTCTTCCCTTGACTCCTTCCCATTATACTAGCCTCCATTCTTAGGATAGATGGATTTAGTAACATGCCTAACAGTGTATGCATGAATGTGACAAGCTCAATTGGGCAAAGCCTATTTATTTCTATTCTGTCCTTCATAAAACCATTAACGCTGCAAGGGATAGATACAGGCCCTAGCTAGGCAAGGTTTTCGGTTGTCATGTGCTCACAGAAAAGGAAAGCCACACCAGTGCTGTAAACAAACTTCAGGACCT
This sequence comes from Lerista edwardsae, assembly GCA_029204185.1. NCBI lineage: Eukaryota > Metazoa > Chordata > Lepidosauria > Squamata > Scincidae > Lerista > Lerista edwardsae. Next base: position 4,403,259 of record JAJKFI010000015.1, read on the forward strand.
CTCCCACTCATAGAAGTATGTGCTTTGACTCAGACTTCATAGCATCCCTTCCTGTCACATCCATCACATTCCATGTTGCTATTTTTACAAGAAACTCATTTTTAGACATTTTCAATATGGGCTGTTTTATATTCAAGAGATAGTTTTCTGTGAGCAGCCCATGAGCTCCTGATCTTACAGATTCTTTAACCTTTTTCCCCTGCAGGATACTAAGTGTTCAGTAGAACATTTTGTTTTTAGACAAGTGAAGGAAAATGAGTAAATGTCGCCTACCGTAAATAGCCTGTGCATTTTTGGACAGTTCTGGAAAGGGGGGAGGTTACACATATTTAAGTGCATGACTTCTGTTGATCTAATTATAACCAAGCCAAATAGAGCCATTGTTCCATTGTAGAAGTCAGTGGAATTGTATGTGATTCTGACTGTTTCAAGCCCTGTTGCCTTTAGTGATTCATTCATGTCAGGATGAAAAGACATCGGGAAAGAAAGGAAGGCGGGGCAGATAGCATTGTTTCTTATCAAGGTAATGAGCAGATAGGAACCGAAGTAGGCCTTCTGCTCTGAGATGTACCTTGAGACTAATTTCTTCAATTATACAGTGCTATCCTAGAAGCAAAGTTATCACTTGGATGGTCAGGCGGCAGTCTTGACACCTTCTAGGTAAACTTTGTGATAAATGCACATGCCTTAGGATACATACCATTTGCATACCACAATCTCTGCTACTCCTGAACGGGAGGAATTGTT
>JAJKFI010000015.1:4404015-4430848 GCA_029204185.1 Lerista edwardsae
GCCACTGGGAACTGTATGATCGCACCAGCCTTCTGTCAATGGGATTGTATGCCATTCACCTTTTCAGAAGGAAGAACCAGCAATAACTGTAATCAATAGCTGAGAACCACATCAGGGCATCTCAGACCAAATGGGATGAAACCTTCCAAACCTTTGTACCTGTTTATTTTTAATCTATGAGTTCAGTTGTGTTGTATCTCTGCCACTATGAATCATACTGCTGGCTTTCTTTGACTGGGAAATAACCATGACTACGCTGGGATTTCTGCAGGCTGCTTTGTTTTTCATCAAAGAAATGCTCCCTCTAAGATTCCCTCTATCAAATTAATCTTGAAGCTTGTCTCTTAACAGCTCGCCAAGTACATATGGCCTGCAATTGCTTCTTTCCTCCACTAAGCTTCCTGATAATGGAAGATTTGGGGATGATCAGTTGCCTTGCATGCAAAATGTTCAATCCCTGGTCTCTCCAGGTAGGGCTGAAAAAGTCCCAAAGAGACCCTAGAGAACTGCTACCAATCAGTGTTGACAACACCGATCTCCAAAAACCAGTGGTGTCAGGGAGAAGGTCAAGTGACAAAATGGGGATGATTGCCTTGCGTCCTGTGGGTCGGGACCCACCAGTTCAGATGGGTCATGAAGCACCTAGAGCAGCATATTGAAAATATGGGAAGATGAGAAACTGGAAAGGGGGAGTGCTATTAGGTTGTTTTGCTTGTGTCAACGTTGTAAATGGGCTTTTTTCTGGTTCACTGTGCTATTGGAAAATGACTGAGAAATGATCAAACTTATTGCTGCATTCTTGGAAAAGCAGAAGGCTCTGGCATCACAATGATGGCACATCCGGCCATGACATCACTTCCGGTGGGTCCCAGAAGACTGTCATTCTAGAAAGTGGGTCCTGGTTCTAACATGTTTGAGAAGCATTCCAGTCAGCAAGAGGAGCTTGCTCTCTCTAGGAATCGGATCTCACCAAGAAAAAGACTGCTTACAAAACAACGCCTCAACAGTTTTTAGCTGCTAAATCTGCACAATCCTTCTGGGGAGAGTTAGGGCCAAATTCTATCCAATTGTCCAGTGCTGGTGCAGAGGTGCCAAAAGAGCATTTAGTGCATTCTGCAGTAGGGATAATCATGGATCCTTTCTCAAGGCAATGTTTGTTTCCTTACCTCAGGGCTGCATGGTGGCTGCATCCAACTGCTGGAAAGTTGTTGGACAGGATTGGGCCCTTAGTAGAGAAGAAGGAAGGAAACATGGCATTTGTCATAAACGGCCTAATTTGGTTTAAGCCAGCTTCCTATATAGAAAAAGAGTCATTTCAAACACAACTGTCTAAACCAGAAGTTGGCATCATATAAGAATATACAGCTTGTAGCACAAAATATCTGGATATAAAATCAGTGTTCATTTCTCTTTAAATGGCACTCAAAACATGCAGCCAGCAAGCCAGGTGTTTCCCTGCTTAGCCTAGACCTCTGCCTTACAACTCAAGATGGTCTCATAAGGCTCTAATGCTCTGGCAGAATAATAATAATAATAATAATAATAATAATAATAACAACAACAACAACAACTTGTATTTATATACCGCCTTTCTTAGGTCATCAGATTTCTCTAATGACTATAACTCAAGGCAGTTTACATAGGCAGACTTTATTCAGAAACCCAAAGGTTTTTACAATTTTTACAGAAATGTTCTATCTTCCAAGAATTACACACATACAGATGGATCTTTCTGGATTTAGTCCTCCTTTCTGGCCACCCATTTTGTCTTCTGCTGGCTGATAAGCGGCTTCCCTGCTCCCACCAGAGAAGTGGCTGAACTTCGGCACAACTCCCCCTCACACAAGGCAGCCGAAGACAGCTCAGCTGTTAATCAGTCGCAATTTACGAGGTCTGCCACGCTCACAGAGACTTCCGGCTGTCCCGAACAGGCGACCTTCAGATCTTCAGCTCTTATCTTCAGGCAAACGGAGGCATTAACCCTCTCGACTAAATCTTCTGCCCTTCTGAAATAAGAATGTGCTTATTTCCTTACTATGCATATAAACCTGCCAGCTATAAAAACCTGCCAGCTACAGTAAAAAAGGAGGGGGTGAAATAAAGTCCAAGTCAATTTGATCCCCCTTGAAATCTTGATTGAAACCAGGGTGAAAGGCTAATTGTGGTAGTTGACAGGCTGTATCCCTCTGGAAACCTTCCTGTGTCAAGCCTGTGCATGAAGCCATTTGTGTCTTGCAAGCCCACAATGATGGTATGTTTTAACATGACCCAAGGAGGTACAGGTTTTGCAGGGCTGTCCCAGGTCCTTGTAAGTTTGGGGCTTAAGTCAAATGGGAACATTCTGGAAGAAACACATTTTGCCTGCCTCCCTGGTATGTGTACTGGAAGGAGGAATGATGGAAAAGCAGCAGAACAGTAACAAAGGAAAAGGGGATCTCAACGGCATGCAATACATTTGGCCGACAGTTTCAAGCCATAAGATAATAGCGATGATGATGATACCAACAGTGCACAGAACTGGTGAGTTAGTCAGCTACAGGTGCTTCTGTTAAATGTGGTCTAAAATGGGGGAATGAGCAGAGGAGAGCAGCTGCTGTTCTTCCTCAATAGCATACTGGCCTGTATTTTTCACTTCTCTGAGATTCTTTGGCTTAACAAACTAACTAGCAATTCCAGTTCTGTTTTGAAATGGGGGGGGGGTGAAGAGGCGATGCTCAAAGCACAATTAAATGGGCAGGACAGGAACAGATGTGGAAGAATTTCTCTTGTCGTGGTGACAACAGCGTACGTGGGAGCCTCGGCTTCTCCTTGGGCCTCCCCTTAATTGCCGTTCCCGCCAAAGCTGAGAGCCAATGTAAATGCCTCAGCACATTTTTGTTTACTGTCTGGAACCTGATTCTCAAGCGCGGCGTGGCCCATTCATTTTGCAGCCAGCCCAAACACTGAGCAAACTGATTAGACATGCATGTTTTGCTCTCGCTGGTGGATCCAGGTTTGCCTTTACGGCATGGCACTTAACCACAAGCCACTCCTATACATACAGCCTAGAATTAGTATTCCTAATCATTGAATACATCCATGGATCTGTCAGATTTAGTGACTCATTCTGAGAAGCAGGGAGGGGAACTAGAATATTGGCTTGCTTATCTCTTAAGAGTGACTTAGGGTCACTCTGCCTTTGGTGTATTGGGTTATTATAAATATGTGAGCAGAGAATTTACCTGTCCTGAATCCAGCTGGCTTAGGTAGTTTTTTTTTTAAGTGGAGGAACACATAACCATATAAGGAAGTGTGTCTACACCCTGCACATGTCTAGACTGCTAGAGTTTTAATGTGCAGTGACTTAAGCCAGACAGTAATGACTCCACGACTTCCGTTTCCCTGAGCCGATGACTAAATGCGGTTGAAAACAGTGGGAACCAGTATGCTGAATCAGCAAAACTTTGACCTTCATTAACTCACCCGCTCCTCCTTCAACGTACATAGAAACACAGTAAGGAGGGGGGGAGAGGAAGGAAATTTATTTTTAAAAACAAAAACAACAAACTCAGTATAGTAATAATTAACCAGCTTCACTTTCCTCAAGGCTGGATTGTTCTCTTGCTGAATTAACTTGTCAAAAGGGTGGCTGAGCATTGTACTTAGCCACCCACTTGTCAGGAAATATGCTAGTTAAAACAGAAAGGAGATTCCTTGAATTGCAGTCTTGCCATGCAGATTTATTTTAAAGAGACAGGAGGAGTTAAACTGCTGGGTTCAAATGCCACGGTAAATGGCGGTGGAGTGTCACAATCACAAGCCTCAGCTTGCCTGATTGAATCCTGATTTCATATTCTGGCTTGTTTGTAAACTCTGGGATTTGCCAGGTTTGAATGCAACAACCAATCCCGACTTGTTCTAACTCAGGACTGGAAGTTGCCTGTGTCCTCTCTGGCGAGCCAAGTTTGTGATGGTTATGCAATCAAACCATGATTAAGTTGAGCTTGTTGGTATGATGTCTGAACCCAGCCTATGTGGCAGTTCAGTTGTATAGTTTGATTAATAGCAGGCACTGACTGCCCCCCTAGTGTCACTTTTCTCCTCTATGGTGGAAGGTGTCTTGAGGGCAGAAGTACAGAATCCCTAAAACTACAAGCATGGCTTAGATAGCAGAAAGCTTCTTCTGTGTACAGAAGGGCTGTAATGAGGATATTGTGTGAGAAAAACAGAAACTGGAGTTCCCTGTTTGTGCGAAGTTTTGAGCAAGACTTTACAAAAGCCAATTTTCAAAGCCTTTGTAGGCCCACACGAGCACATACAAGCTACATGGATCTTTGTTATTCACCCTGTTTCTTATCCTGTAATGTAACCTGCCATACACTGTGCAGTGGCTTTGTATTTGCAAGAAGTCTTCACAATGAAAAGTCTGCAGAACAGTATTTAAATATTTAAATAGCGTTGAGAGTGCAATCCTAACCTGGAGTAGGGCCGGCACAGTTACGCCAGCAAAGTTTGGCCAGCACAAAGGACACTGTTAAGTGTGTTTGGACCACTCTTGGAGTCAGAGAGGCCAGCACACAGGTGTGCGTCATTCTCCATGACTCCTAGAGTGGTCCAAACACGCTTCACGGTGACCCTTGTACCAGCCAAACTTTGCTGGCATAACTATGCTGGCCGAACTCCAGGTTAGGATTGCGCCCTAAATCATTTTCCCTTTTGCTCACGGTTCTTTGGATCCAAGTGACTGTAATTTGAATCTGTGAATCCGTGGATACCAGGAAAACACCTGAAAATTTTTAAAAATTGATATCACTTTGATTTCAAAGGTGTGGCCTATGAGGTAAGGAGTGTTATGGCTCAAAAACGCTAAAATGCGCACCATGACAAGCATGAGTACATACATGCACATCCTTTACACAAAGCCCGCATTATGACATCCTGCTCAGCATACATGGTTCTTTCTTCCCATTTTACCCTCACAATTACCCTGTGACGTGCATTAGCCTGAGAGAATTAGATAGATTGGCCATCTAAGAGCACAATCCTCAGCATTTTGTAGGCCGGCACAAGGGATTTTTGCTGGCCCAGGAGTGTTGCGAACACACTGTTAAGCACGTTTCTGCCTCCTTTTGAGTTGGGGAGGCCGGTGCCAGGATGTGCACCGGCTTCTCTGTGCCATTTCCTGGACCTATGATGCCCAGGTAAGGTCAACCGAGGAAGGCTGGCGTGGGTTGTGGGCAGTAATGGCATCTAAATGATTTAGCAACAGATACTCACTTTTGATTGGCACTTGTGTTGGGGCCCGCCCACCGGAAGTGAGGTCATAGCCGGAACCCAGGAACCGCCGCGCCTCCTCGGTAGGCCGCGCGGCAGCCCAGAAAAAGGCCCGGGAGTCCTGGGCCTTCTCCGGGGCCTCCGCGCGGGCTACCAATCCCCCCCCAGGAACCGCCATGCCTCCTCGGGAGGGAGCCCCAGGCAGTCTACCTGCTCACACTGCTGCTGCCGTTGGTCTCCCTCGCTCCGCTGCCTGCCTGCCTGCCTGCCTCGCTCTGAGAACGTGCAGGCAACTCAAACATGCAGGCAATTCAAACGTTGCAGGGGGTGGAGTGGAGTGCCGACAGAGTCGATGAGTGGGCGGGTGAATGGGCGGGGCCAGCCCTAATCCTAGGAACGGGTACGCGCGTACCCCCTCGTACCCGCTACATGACATGTCTGGTTGTGGGTGAGGGAGGGTGGAGAGAATGCAGATCTGGGCGGGGGAAGGCAGGAGGAGGGCAGGCCCATGGGCGCTCTGGCTCAGGAAGCGGGGTGGGATCAGCCTCTAACATTTAGGTCAGATTCTAACCTCCATCCCTGGCCTGGTGGGCCTTACACAGGCCACTCAGATCTTTCACTAGTACAAATCCAAGTAGCCCTTCTGGAGAGGCTGCGCGACATAGGATAAGACGAATAAATTCTGAGCTCCACTGCAGCCAGCCCGAACCCTTGCACTGGATATGGGGCCGGCCAGCTGGCCTTCCTATTTCAGCGCGGGTTAGGACTGGGCTGCCTGTCACCTAGGAAATGTTGTAGGTGTGTGGGGATTTGAACTCGTAGCTCTCTTGTCTCAGTTTACCACTTTCACCACTACACGACCTCAAGTGAAGATTGGCACACATGGAATAATGTTCACAGAATCAACCCCTCAAACTGAACGAGCAGATATCACTTTACATCCCCTCAGTTTGTGGCCCTCCAACTGCATCACTTGTCACAATGTAGTAAATCATTTTGAGATATCAGCTGAAACACATATTTATCTAGATGAAGTCCTATGAATGTCTGAGCATCCTGGAGGAGGGGCTTCTTGCTGAGCTTCCTGGAAGTAATACAGTGCTCCCCCCCCCAACAGGCAGGGATATGTTCACCCCCAATTAGATTTTCTTCAGTGTACTCCAACAAGCACTTTTCATCATCTTTCTTGAATATAGATCAGCCAGCTTTCCTATAAATTCATTTTCACTTTTAACTTGAAAGTATTTTTAAACAAAGATAAAAGACACCTGACCTTAACAGGTCAGGGAAAATTAAATGTAACGACGATGAGGTACACAGATAACAACACTTTTGCTATCTTGGTAAATTCTGATACCATTTTTTAGACTTTGATGGAGTTTTGCTGGATACTGTTTTGTGCAGAGGCAGATTTAAGTTGTTTCTATGAGTCACACTTAGTATAAACACTGGAAAGTGAAGGGCTTGAATTTGTCAAAGATCTGGACTGGGTCAGAGACTGCAAAAGTCTACCAAAGCCAGAGTGGTATCAGTAACTGTGTCTCTGGGCACAATCCTAACCTGGATTTAGGCTGGCACAGTTAGGCCAGCAAAGTTTGGCCAGCACAAGGGACACTGCAAAGTTTGTGTGGCCACTCTTGGAGTCAGAGAAGCCAACACGCAGATGTGCGCCATCCTCACTGACTCTGAGAGTGGTTCAAACGTGCTTTACTGTGGGCCTTGTGCCAGCCAAACACAGTTAGGTGGCCAAACTGTGCCGGCCTAACCCCAGGTTAGGATTCTACCCTTAGTCATATTCCTGGCCCATGTACTGCCTGGGGCCAGGGCCACAGAGTGCTGCCCCCCCCCAGAGATTACTGCTTGGACTCACCAGGAGTCTTGCATGACATCCCTGATCCCCCTGAAAGCATTCTGAAACCTTCAGAAGGTCTTTAAATTTTATTTTTATTTATTTATTTGATTTATACCCCGCCTTTCTGCCAGAAGGCACTCAAGGCGGCTTACAACAATTAAAATACAGTAAAATCATTGTGTGAGATAATTAAAAACAATAGTTAAAACCATATTAAAACAAAACAGCCAAACTCCGTAGATCATCATAAAATATACAAAAAGAGTGTAAAAAGAGAATGCAAAAACCAGCCAGCCTATCAACAACTAAAAGCCTGCTGAAACAGAAAGGTCTTCAGCCCCAGCCAAAATACCGCCAAAGAGGGAGCAGGGGGCCACCACCGAGAAGGCCCTATTCCTGGCCGCCGTCCCTCTCACCTCTCCTGGTGGCGGCACAGTCAAAAGGGCCCCCCAATGACCTAAGATTATGGGTAGGATTATATGGAAGGAGGCAGTCCCTCAAATACCCCAGACCCGAGCCTTAAAGGGCTTTAAAGGTCAAAACTAGCACTTTGAATTGGGCCCGGAAAGGAACCGGCAGCCAGTGTAGTTGCAGAAGCAACAGCCTGACAGAGTCGAACTGATGAGCCCCAGCAACCACACGAGCACTGTCTTCAGAGGCAGCCCCACATAGAGCACATTGCAGTAATCTAATCTGGATGTCACTAGGGCGTGGGTCACTGTGGCTGGGTCCACGCAGCTCAGGTACGGTCGCAGTTGGCGGATCAGCCGAAGCTGAGCAAAGGCTCCCCTGGCCACCGCCGCCACCTGGGACTCCAGGCGCAGCTGCGGATCCAGGAGAACCCCCAAGCTGCGGACCTGCTCCTTCAGAGGGAGTGCAACCCCATTCAGAGCAGGGCGGTAGTCCAATACCCGAGCTGTGGATTTCTGAACCAAGAGCACCTCTGTCTTATCCGGATTTAGTTTCAGCTTGTTTGCCCAGATCCAGCCCCCAACCGCCTCCAGACAGCGATCCAGGAAGTAAACATTACTTCCAGCTTTTGTCAGAAAACCAGACATAATGTTTAATGGTTCTCCGGAGGCTTCAGAACACTTTTTTCAAGGACACCGCATATGGCCTGCCTGGCTCTCCGGATGCCGGTGGCAGGCCACAGCACACTCCCCACAAGCCTGCTGCCCAGGGGCATCCCCACTCAATGCTAGGGAAGCCACTGCACCGTGTCTTCCCAAGACTTCTGTCCTGTATTTAAAAATCTCTCTCTCTCTGGCCTCCAGTATGAATCTGTACATATTGCAAAAGCAGACTCAAGGGCGAAATGACCTCCAAGGTCTCTTCCAACTCTTACATTCCAGGAGTCCATTTTTCCTCAGAAGTTAATCCCACGGAGTTCAAAGGAGGGTTACTAAGGCCGCAAGTTGCAACCCTATTCTCACTTACCTGGGAGCAAGTCCCAGTGAACTCAAACGGGCGTATAGAAATGCCTAGGATTGCACTCAGTGCCAAGGGTCTGGGCCACCGTCCTCTTACTGCACGGCCGACTTGGCCACCTGAAGGCGTTTGCTCATTTTGCTCTCACCATTCCCACGGCAGGTCTTTGATGTCCAGAGCGCGCGTCAGTATGTTTATTCATTTCCCGGGAGGCGCACAGGCCATCTTTCTCCGGAAAAGTGTTCGCAGGGGTCAGGAGGTTCACAACAAGCACAGTGCAAAGCGCCAAGAGAAAAACACGCACATCCAAATACAGTAAAACGCAATCAAACTAACAGAGGGTTATATCTACATATAATCAGCCAGAGTCTCGCGTTCCTAAGTAAAGAGATCACTTCGCCTAGACCCCTGTTTTACAGGTGGGCAACTTGCGTGCCTGAACTGGAATTCTGGCCGTCTAGATCCAAGCTCCGACCCAGACAACTACTAATGAAAAAGCCCCAAAGCCCCATCCTTCGCGCTCTCGGTCCGCCGCCTCACAGCCCTCGGGCGCGGACCCGGGGCGAGCCGAGGAAGACCGGCCCCGCCCCTCCGCCCTCCGCCCCGCCTCGCGCTCCTCTACGGGCCCGCCGCACGACGTTGATCCGCCTTTCGCTCTCGCTCCTTCCTCCCCGCGTCGCTGGCGATGGGGGCGGCGCGAAAGCGGGAGGCTGGCGGAGGCTGCCGCGTCTCCGCCCACGTCCCAGTGCCCGTCCCAGGGAACAAAACAAAAAGGAAGTGAGCAGCCCGGCAGCGGGTGAGCGAGCGAGGGGACTCTTTTGCAGCCCAGCAGAGAGCGCCGTTTGGTCCTCCCCCGGTCCTGCTGCCGTCGGATCTCCCGACACGCTTCCTTCGCCGGGCATCAGGTGGCCTAAAAGCGCAACGGGGGAGGGGGCGCTTGCAAGGGGCATCAGCTGGGCACTGCGTAGTACATTTTCTGGCCATGGCTAAGCTCTGCTGGGTTTTCCTCCTGGGCCGCCTGCTGGCGCTGGGCAGCGCCTTCAATCTCGATGTGGAGAGCCCCGCTGTTTACTCCGGGTCTAAGGGGAGTTACTTCGGATTCTCGGTGGATTTCTTCTCCCCGGATGCCTCCTCGTAAGTATCTGTCAGCCTCACCCCCTAAGAGTCAACTCGTTCTAAAGATCCCGCAGCCAGCGGGAAATTTCCGAAATATCCGCAGTCTCCCGCCGGTTCCAAAAGTTCATTATTAGACGCCAGAGTCTGTTGGACGTATCCCAGGAAAGTTGTTGATGGAGCCCTGGAAGGGAAACCGAAATGCGCGAATCTGATCCCCATTCTGAGCATAGCTCCTCTTGGGAAGCGCGTTTCATGACATGAGTCGGGTTTAACTTCCTAGGAAAGGTATGAAGCTCCTGCCTGCCAGCCACTGCGTCCCCAATTGATACCCAGTTAAGCGATATCATTTCCATCGGTTTCAGTCAGATCCATACAGAAACCCATTGATTCCGCCCAACCGAGGAGGCATGTAGCTGTCAGGTCCTATACCTGCTTACTCCAAAAGAAGTCGCACTGGTGTCAATGGAATTTACTCCTGAGTAAGTGCATACAGGACTGTAGCTTTACACTTAGGAAGACAGTACCTTGAAATCATCCAGGGATCTCTGTGCTTTTAAGAGGTATTCTGGATTTGGCTGAAATCCAAGTGCTCTAGTTTGTAGGCTGAAGCCTTGTCTCGCATTCCTCCCGCCTCTCCCTTTGAAAGAAGACAATATTGCCTTTTATTTGTCCCGGCCTCACGAATCTAGAGGGACACTTTGTGTCACAGAAAGAAAGCAGCATGTTGTCGCAGGCATTTCTGATGCTGTAAAACAGAGCAGAGGAAAAGACAATGCCCAGCATCGTGGTTTATTTATTTTACGCATAATCAGGGAGTCATACCGAATCTGAAAACCAGGAAAGTTTTTTTTTTCCCTCTTGTAACCTGGAATTGAAACCGAACCTAAAATCTCTTGGTTCCCTTGAATGTGGATAGAAGCCAAACCTGTCCAAAATAAGTGATAAATTCATATCAGCAGGCATTCAACTTTCAGTTGCATGACTGAGGCTTTATATTTTGATGCCAGGGTTGTTCTGTTTTTGTTTTGAAAAAGCTTTAAAAAGTCAAGAATATCCAGTTAAATATTTTATTACTGTGTTCATGTCCCTGAGTGAAAGTACTCAGTCTTGTATTTCTTCTGCATGAAATGTATCTATGGCTGCAATCTTATACATACTTACCTGGGCGTAAGCCCTGTTAAACTCAATGGGGTTTAGACCTGAGTAGACCTGCATAGGATTGCTATGTAATGTTCAACAGCCCTTCAAAATGTCTGAGCCAGTCGTTAAGCCCCTTCTAAAAGTTAGTGTCTGAACTAGATTTGAACTGGCTAATTAAAAATAATGATTGAACCTCAACCAAAATAAAGTTTAACTATTCAACTCCCTGTTCATACCATAACGTGTCACCGTAATGTTCTTTTTACCTTGATCATTCCACACATGGATAGTTAAAAATACACTTCTTTTCATCCTTCCTTTTGGAGGATTCTCAAGGCATAGCACATTAATAGAACTTTAGCAAATGTGCCACAGATTAATTGTAATGAAATTAATACAACCCCTAAGCATAAAATGATCTGCACACATTAAATCTAAAATACACAATTGTGTAGTCTAAAATACACAATTCTCTTGAAGTCTAAATCCACCCATCAACCAAATCCTACTGCCTTTTTGGTCTGATTCATTATTTGAGTGAACACAAACTCTTGTCAGTAAATATTTTCAGCCCCTGAGCCAATGGGATCTGGATATTATTATTATTATTATTATTATTATTATTATTATTATTATTATTATTATTATTAATTAAATTTATACCCTGCCTTTATGCCCGAAGGCACTCAAGGCGGCTTTACAATAACAATAAAAGCAAAATTTTATTGGATATTTAACATTGGTCCAGTAAAAAGCACATTTTGTCAAAAATGTTCCAGTTTGCTCCCATAGCTCCTCATTTTGATTACGGGGAGCATCATTAGGAATGCAGGATCTTTGTTTTAAGTTTTGAGGTAAGAAAGGAAAAGCACTGAGAGGTCACTGGCCTCAGGCCTGGTTCCTTCTGTAATGGCTAAATATTTTGCTCTAAAGTACAGTTTGCTGATGTCAGTGGGAATTCTCTCTAGTGAAGTGCTTATGGTAGTGGATGTAATTTTGAGGCAACAGTTTGAATGATGCTTATCAAATTTGATAATTTGATAAGGGTTGCTCTAACAGCTCTCAGAGTGCAATCCTAACCTGGAGTTAGGCTGGCACAGTTAGGCCAGCAAAGTTTGGCCAGCACAAGGGCCACCGTAAAGCACGTTTGGACCTCTGAGTCAGAGAGGCCAGCACACAGATGTGCTTCATCCTTCCTGACTTTGAGAGTGGTCCAACCGCGCTTTACGGTGGCTCTTGTGCTGGCCAAACTTTGCTGGCCTAACTCCAAGTTAGGATTGCACCCTCAGATTCCTTAACAAATTACAACCTATCCACCCCACCCACCCACCCCCAGAATGCACTGGGGGGGGAATGCACGCTGAAAGTTCAGCCCAGTTCTTCTCCATAAGCACCAAATGGTTTTAGTACAGTTCAAACATGGGGAAAGCTAAACTTTCAGACCAGCACCACTAAGCCCCAGTAGTGGGTCTCCCAGTTCTGTTCACAGACTTCCCAGGCCCCAAGAACAAGCTGCACCCCAGCTTCTGTGTCTAGAACACAGGGCATTGGATCAAGTCTACATGTGCCTTGGTATTGTTTGAAAGTGAAATTAACAGTATGAAGTGCAATCAGTCAATCAACTGTATTTATATACCGCTTTTCAACACAAAGTTCACAAAGAGGTTTACAGGGTGTTGTTGTTGTTAATAAATAAATAAATAAATAAATAAATAAATAAATAAATAAATAAAGGTAAATGGCTCCAAGTCCCAAAAGGACTCACAATCTAAAAAAAAAAAATGCAGAACACCACCAGCAACAGAAAAGACACTGCACAGGGGTGAAGAAGGACTAAATGTAAGAGGAATACTACTTGAAAAAGTACCTCTTGCCCAGAGCATAGAAAAGAAAACAAATGAAAAATAGAAAAAGCCAAGCAAGTTTGTTTCACCAAAATCATTACATAGTAATGGAATAAAGTGAAAGCACTGTATTGTACTACAGTGCAATAGTGAATATACTATAAAGCCAATGCATTATTAGGAGAAGGAAAAGCAAATGTGGAGCATGTTGCTGTGGTTATTCTGAGGTATCATTCTGATAAATGTTTTCATTTCGTTCAGGGCCCAAGCCTATCCAGCTTTCCTGTGCAGATGCAGTTGTGCCTTTGTCAGTTGTGCCACCTGCATGCACAGGTGGGGGGGCAGTAATGGAGGCCTCCTCAAGGTAAGGGGATGTGTGTTCCCTTATCTTGGGACTTGCATTGCAGCTGCATCAGTGCTGAAAAGTTGAATAGGATTGGGTCTCATTCTTGCTCATGCTAAGTTAAAATTGTCAATGAAAACCTAATTTTAAAAATGTAGTAACATGTGATTTATAGAAAACAATTAGGAAGGGGGGCAATCAAGCATCTTGCCTGGGCACAATGCCAGCTCTCAGCGACCCTGTTGGCACACACAGGAACTTTCAAGAATCAAACCATCAGAATTGCCTTGTGGAGTAAACTCACCGCATCTCGTTATGGTGACCACAGATGGCTACAGATAATTTGGCACCTGAGAGTGACAATCTAAACAGCAACAGTATCTCCAAAATAGAATAATATATACTAAGTAATCCTAAGGAGGTTCACTCAGAAGTGAGTCCCACAGCATCCAGTGAGGCTTACTCCCAGGCATGTGCATGTAAGATGATGATGATAAAAATATTTCTGTATCACTTTTCAGCAAAAAAAAAATTGCAAAGTGGTTTACATTTTGCATTAGGATTGTATTAGAACTTCCCTGGGCAGCGCAATCCTAGCGCGCCTGTTGCGCCGACACTATGCCATAGTGTTGACGCAAGGAGCGGAGTGTGTGCGGGCACCGAGCAGCACCCCCGCATCGGTGCTAACACTCTGAAGTCAACGCTGCTCGCAGCGTTGGCTTCAGAGCGCTGACCGTGGGATCGGCACGTGGGATCCCCTACGGTAAGGGAGCGGCACGTTCCCTTGCCGCAAGAGGCCCCAGCCTCCCCACACCCAGCGCTGGATAGGGCGCTGGCTGGCCAGTGCTCCTACCCTCGTGCTGGGCAGGAGTGCGCCCTAAATATTTGATGTTTTGCTGCCTTTTCACATTTTCATGGCACTCCCAAATCAGTCCTTTGAGATGGGCTGTCTAACCTTTGCTTGTATTGTGTCAGTCCAGCAGTGGAGTTGAGTATTCTGCCGAGTGCTAGGGCAAGAGGAGGACATTGGCAGGGCAGAACGGGAGGTGGGACAGGAATGGAAGGGGCGGGATCAGTAGACAAGCTTCTGCTATATCTTAACTCCCTTCCTGGGCTTGGTAGCTTTCCACGGAGTTGCTTGGATTTGCACCAGCAATTTAGCTGGCACAGATGAATAACCTCATTGGGCAGGCTGGAGCATTACACAGGTGTAATGGAAAAAAAAAAAACCCTGACACTGAGGAAACCTCAAATCTGTTCCTAACCTGCATTGGATACAGCATAGGTCACTTGACCCAGCTACAGCAGTGCAGGTTAGGATTGGGCTGTGAATTGCTTTCAGACAATTACAGTATTAATGTGCATAAAATAGAGGGTTCCTATAGAATTTTGGACCACATGGCGTAGCTAATAAAAGTGTAGCCTGGTGCAGAAAGCAAAATGGTTTCCCAGAAGTGACATTACAACAGGAAGTGATATCACAGTTGTATCTTTGTTTTCTTGGGTTTTTGACCATATTTTTTGAAAGAATGAAGCTATTGCACTCTGGTTTGTTTCACTGCATTCTGCATGAAATTCTGGATTGAATGATATGTAACATGACAGTATTATTCCTACAAATCGCAATTTTAACAAACTGTAATTTTTATATGACCGTTATATTTTGTTTTCTGTTTTTTTGGCCATAACATTTGATAAAGATATTACACTCTGTTTTGTTTCATTGAATTCTGCATTAAATTACCTTTCCTATGTAATGATGCATCACATGATAGCATTATTCATAATTACCAAGGTTTTCACAATTTTGCCCACTAGTGTGAAACTTGCTTGTTGCCCCCCTAAAGCTTTTTGCCTGGTTCAGTTGCACCCCCTGCACCACTGTAGCTACGACCCTGACCACATTCAGCAAATGTGGATTTTCCTGACATTTCACCCTTGAATATGTAGGCCACTGGTTCTCAACCAGGTTTTAGAACCAAGAACCATTTTTTAGAATGATAATCGGTCCGGGACCCACCACAAGTGATATAATGGCTGGAAGTTCCGTCACCGTGATGCCAGAGCCTGCTGCTTTCCTGAAAATGCAGTAATAAGTAGGTTTATTTCTCAGTAATTTTCTAATATCAAAGTGAATCCGAAAGAAGAAGAAAGAAGGCCATTCACAACTTGGACACAAGCAAAATAATGACATGGCCTTTCCAGTGTCCCATTTTCCCATATTTTCAATGATGGCTGTGCTAGGTGCTATGTGACCCACGTGAAATTGGCTTGTGACCCACCTGCTGGGTCCCAACCCATAGTTTGAGAAACACTGATATAAGGCATTGTCAAATTTGCTAAGACGCAGGTACTGGTAAAGGAACAACGTTACCAGACATGGTTTTATAGAGGCTATAGGGATTCAAAAACACCATAACAACATGAATTGGAATGAGGAGACTTCGGCATTAGTCATGCATGGACCCCCACATTCAAGCGCAAAATGAGAGAGACCCATGAAGGGCCCCCCCAGCCACATATATTTACACAGGTATATGTGTAAGTATACCTGGGTGCCCACGACACCATGATTGCTACGACACCGTTAGAACACCCTGCCCAGCCCCAACCCCCTGCAGCAGAGTAGGACTTTGGGAACCGCTATCCTCAAATTCTTTTTTTTTTAAACTAGACCATCAACCTATAGTTAGGTATTTGAAAATGGTGTTATTTGCCTTACTTAGAATTAAGCCCATTATGTTTAGTAAGACTAAAGCTGCAATCCTATCTTACCAGAAACAAACACCGCTACCCAACGGTGTCATCCTCAAATTAAGTTCCGGAACACTAGGCGGGACTTACCGCTTGATTGACAGGCTGTCTGTGACGTGTCGCTGCCTGCCCGCCCGCTGCGCGGGCTCCCTCCAGTTGGCCCTCCACTGCCCCTCCACTGCTTGCCCAGGCACCCGGTGCGCCCCCCAGGCAAGCGGGCACCCCCTCCGAAGCCAGGGGTGCCTGCGCGGCGGGTGGGCAGGCAGCGACACGTCACGGACAGGCAGCCAATCAGGCGGTCAGTCCCGCCTAGCGTTCTGGAACGTCGTTTGAGGATGACACCACTGCCGCTACCTGTAGTATTGTTGTGTCAATACTTTCTTCTTAAGCAGGTGTCGGCCAGTAGTTTCTAAATATTTAATCAAACAAAACTGAATTTTATATTAATTTGAGGCCAGCTCATTTTCTTTACCACATGGTATAAGGAAAGTGCCCTGTATTATTGCTTTTGATTACAAGTCTTTTGTCACCATGTGATAATTCTCAACCACTTAAATTGCCCTAGAATGGGAGCATCATACATAGTGACCCATGCCCCAAGAATGATGTACTTCCAGCAATGCATCTCTAGCAATCCCAATTAACTCCAGTGTTCAAAAATTAGTTTCTGTATGACATTTAGATTAATATGTAGAATTTTTTATTTATATAAGTATATTTATGAACCATAGTCTTTGCTGTCAAATGTTACCCAGAGGCAAATAATCTAAAGTGAACTATGAAAAGCATCAGTCAAACAATATAATAGCCAGATAACAGGAATAGGAATACCCTAGTTTAAAATACATCCAGACAGCCAATAGGAAATGCCTTTGAAAAAGAGAAGTTTTTACTTGGTTGGACTATCAGTGAGCACACCAGGAAAGTCTTGTGCTGCACAAGAAGTTTGTATCAACCACGGTTTCCTGTATTTGGATAAAATGAGAAACTGTGGTTTGTTACAAGCCACAAATGAAAGTATTAAATTTCCTTCTCAGATTTAGGAAGGGGAGGAAGGAAGGGGAGGTGACATGCATGAGCCCAAGGCTTACCGCAATGTGCTCTTAAAAAAACCCAAGAACCTGAACTATGGCTTAGTGTTGGATCTGAACTGGGCTTTGAGAGTGTTGTACAGGCCCATGTTTATTGAATTGTTTCAACTGCAAATATGATTGCTGCCCAGCTGTCAGTGGGGATTCCTGAATGTGGAATGCAGCTCTCCTGGCACTGATCTGTATCTGTCCCAGGTGAAAACCATTTTTTGTCTAGGTCTGCTTTTGTTAAAGAATTGTTTTGTTCCAGCCATCTTGTGTACTCTTATTTTTGTCTTGTTTACCGCTCAAAACTCCTGCCAGTTGGCTTATATTAGTTCTATTGACTTTTATTATTTCTTACACAGTAGTCATTTATACACTTGGTTGTAGAACTATTGTGAACTACCCTGGGTATTCTGAAACTGAAGCGCCAAATAGAAATGTTTTCATTTAAAACAAAAAAAAAGTCAAATATTGGTAGATCAAGCATCAGATTCCCACCCAGACGTAGAGAATCGTTATCATGTGTATTGATTGACCATCTGAATATAAGTGGTGAATGACTGCAGGCATTTTTGCAATGGTTATTTCATTAGTGGAGATTCTTTTTAAAGGACCGAGATAGTGTTTGTATATCCTGTTATGGGAGGTAGAAAACTATCTTCTTTTCCGTATTTGGCTTGGGGAATCATAAGTTCCCTGCTAACTGGGCAAGAGGCACTTTTTCAAATGATGTTCCTCTTACATTGTGCAAGGGGAGAGCAACTGTCCCTCTTCACCCTAGCACAGTGTATTTTTTAGTAGCTGTTGCTGTGGTGGTCTGCATTTTTAGTGTTAGTTTTTGTTTGTTTTTAGATTGCGATCCCTTTTGGGACAGGGAGCCATTTAACTTTATAATTATTTTTTGCTTGTAAACCGCCTTGTGAACCTTTGTTGAAAAGCGGTATATAAATACGATGGATTGATAAGTTGTGCCGGCTTGCCTTGGATGTACCTGAGCTAGCATCTCTTTGAATCCCAGCATGTATACATTTTAAAGTGACCCTAATGGAGCTTATACAAATCTGAGTATAAAATACTAACTGGGTGATATCCAGCAGGGTGGCTCTTAGGTTTTATATGGTGCCTTTGTGTGCAGTAGACAAAGGTGCCCTTTCCTCCCTGCTGGAAGTGATGTTCTGCCAATGTCCTTTCTTCCATTCAGGTGTCTAAATGGCTACCCCTTAGACGTGGTTCCCTTGTGCAGTGCACAACCAGCACAACTCTATGGGGCAGCCCTGTTAGCCAGAATCCTGTTGTCACAATGTGTGCTAATGTAAGGCCCCTTCCTTAACCTCTCCTCCCTACTAAGGATCTTAGAGCCCCTCCCCTGAGAAACCCTTGCTGAGGTTTGGGTGATGGTGACCTTTGGTAAGAGAATGGGATCATGTGGGAGGGGACTGCAGAGTGAGGGAGGGGTAATATACAGAAACCAGGTGTGGAAAGCTGTCTGCACTAACAGTTGCCCTGGTGGTATCTGGAAATTGTCCCTCTCCCTGCAGCCCTCCAGTCTGTGTTGCGTGTCATTGCTGGAAGTCCTCCAGTCTTCCGAAATGGCTTTTTGCGGGAGGTCCTCAAAGAATTTCAGAACTGTAGAGTGAGAGGGGTGGAGAGCTTTGCATGGATGTATATTACACCAAGACATATACTCTGGGTACCATTCAGTGGGTATGAATATGAACTTCCGCAAGCAAAAGAATTTATCATATGCTGGGCTCCAGATACAAGGGACACCATGGGTTTATGTGACATAAAGGATACACATTCTCTTTGAACTTGAGTTTAGGAGGAAATAGCTACAAAACATGAACTGGCTTCTATACGCCAGTTGTTACAAATAAAATTTTTTATAGTGATGATGACTATTGTAAATGCAAGAAAAATCAAAATAATCTATTTTATATTGGGTTGAGTGTTGGAGAAAAGAGAAGATTCTATTGGTCAAAATGCAAGGATAAGCATCCTAGTTAAGATTCTTGGAGTCAAGTGGATCCTATGTATCGTGTACAGTCATGGTGAGTGTAGCATGCAGGTTGAGTATCCCTTATCCAGACTGCTTGGGATGGGAAGGGGTCTGGATTTCAGATTTGTTTGGATTTTGGAATAATTGCATAAATAAAATGGGAAATGCTTGCTCTTTTCACTGTGACCCATTTGGGTGTCTGCTGGCCGCTGCAACGTTTTTCAAAAATGGCCCACACCACAGAGCAGAGAATAGAACTTACAGCCTGTATGTGGGAATGAACACAAGACCTTCTAGTGTTCACACTACAGAAAATTTTTTAAAAGTCTTGGACAACATGTCTGGATTTTGGATGTCCAGACAAGGGATCATCTCCCTGTGCATGCAGCTCCAGCTGGGCCTTGACTAAGCCTTTCTCCACACAGAACACTTATTTTTCACATCGCGCATGAACATGTCAAGCTATTGTTTTTTCCAAGTGTTATTTAAATGTGGAAGGCTTTCCCCAGAGGTCTACACAACTTGTGGCACCTTTTTCCAGGGGCAAGATAAAGTCCCCAATTTTGTTGAGACTGCAAAAAATAAAATAAAAATAGGAGTGATATCAAGCATCTTGTAGCCCACAATTTATTTATTTATTTATTTATTTATTTATTTGAAGAATTTATACCCCGCCTTTCCCATGCTGAAGCAAATGCCCAAGACAGCTTACATGAGCAGGCTAGTCTAAACCACCATTATTATTTTTTCAATGCGATTTTTTACAAATCTACAGTATTCTTGTGATCTGCCAATCCTCAGGCCCAGGTGTTGCCTTCACAGTGTGGTTCTCTCCTTTGGCTGCCTGCCATCAAGCCTCAGCAGGCAATCGCAAGTCAAGCCTGGACAGGTCCGCAAGGTCGTATTCCCTTCTTTGCCGGCTGGCCTCCTCATACACTCCACTGCAACTCTCACTTGCGGTGAGCTCATCAGCTCCACAGCGACTCTATTCTGCCACCACAGGTACTGCAGCTTGTCACAGCCTGGCATTCATCTCCCATCCAAAAGCAAACCGCAGATTTTCCTGCTTAGCTTCAGGCAGTACCAGCAGCTGGTACTGCTGTGTTTGTATTTGTCTTTGATAGTGACAAGTTGTGGAGGCATGCTGTGACTAAATTACAGTTCATAATTTATATAATAAAATAAAAAATTTTTTTATATAATATAAATTATATAAAAACTCCAACTTTTTCCAGCTATCAGATATTGTAACTCATCTGCCTGTCAAGGTAACCAAACTACAACATCTTGTGAAATTGCGTGGATCAGCCAACAAGACCAGAGCACATAGGAGAAAGCGATGCTTCTATTTCATACCATGCTTGTGCCTTGCTAGCGATTTGCAGTTTTGCTTCTCTGTTTTCCTTCTGTAGATGTTGGCGCGCCCTTGAGTTCTGTAGCTCTTTAGATTAATTATGCTCTAGGCAAAGCTGAATCAATGCTCACAGAATGGTTGACTCCTCTCTTTATTTTTAGTACAGCATGATTCATTTCATATGTAATTTCTCTTGATTCTGGTGTGTTGCCTGCTGACGCCAGCAAACAAAGGTTTAGACACAAATTCAGTTGAAATGGTTGTGAATAAGGGAATGTATTTAGGACAGAAGCGCCAGTTTTTAGCAGTGAGGGATATCCCCTGACATGTTGGTGTCTCAGGGCCAAAGCCCAAGTGGCACTTCCCTTCCCTTCCCTGACTGAACATGAGTAATTAACATTATCATACTGTTGTGTGGCTTCTGTTCAGCACTCGGGCTTGCGCAACTGAACTTCCCAGCAGATTCTGCCTTGTAAGTCAGATCTTAGCAGGCATCCAGAAACCATTAGCGTGCCAAGTTGATTGCGTATTTCTTGCAGTGGCGGCCGCCCTGCATGCTCCTGCATGTTGCCTTTTGCGACAGCTGAAAAGTGACATATACCTGATTGGAGCACTTTTTTCCAGGGGCATACAGAGCCAATAGGTTTGGGCCATTAGACTGAGAATGACTAGCTCAAGGTCACCTAGCAAGCCTCATGATTGAGTGGGGATCGTTCCTTTATCCTAGCCTGATACTCTAATCATCATCCTGCAACTGAGGGGGCAAAGACCATGTGGACTACTCTTGGAGTCAGAGGGAATGGAGTCAGCATGTCTATGTGCCGGCCTCTCTGACTCTGAAAGTGGTCCAAACATACTTTACGGTGTCCCTTATGCTGACCAAACTGCGCTGGCCTAACTGTGCTGGCCTAACTCCAGGTTAGGATTGCGCCCTGAATTTTGTTTTCTATATCCACCTCTGTTTATGGTAATGTACTTTGATTATTGCTGCTTGAGAACCAAAACCCCTAAATATTAAAAAGAAGGTGAGCCAATCTGGTGAAAGTCTTCTGAACTGTACTGATATAACCAAAACAAGTGATATAGCAGCTTTATCATCTGTGGTTAGCTTCTAGTGAGTATAAACTGCAGTGACTACAGGTGGGTCCCCGTATCCTTAGATTTCATATCCATGGTTTCAATTATCCACAGACCAGGGCCCCCCTTACCTTCCTTTACTCTTTGGATTGCTAAAAAATCTTGCTCAGGGTTGGAGGCAGGGGAGAAGAACCCTATACTTAACATAGGTTCCCTCTTATCCACTTGTTAGGGTATCCAGGGGGGGCGGTCCAGGAACCTATCCTCAGTGGATATCAGGGCATGCCTTTATAGATTTCCCTGTTTCAGGACAGAGAAATGATTAGGAAGCTATAAGCTTAGTGATGCAACCTAAACAAGAAATATGTGCACATGGCTGAAACGTTTGTTTGGAGATCTGTCTATGTTGCTATGTGTTGACATCACAGTCTATGGTGACAGTTGCACAAATTTAGCATTTATTAAGAAAAAAAATCCTAACTCCTGGAAGAAAGCAGCATGTAGATACTGAAAACCTGCAAAAATACGTTCTGAGACACTAAGGGATGATAAGTGAAGCAAAATCAAATCCGATAGGCAGATGAGTATGAGCATCCTTTTCCAGGTGCAATTCTCCTACAGGGCCTTACCTGTGGAATTTCTGTCTGAGAAAGGGGGGTGCAAGTTGCAACCCAAGGCCTCTGTTGGCCCAACATTGTGAAAATGCCATAAGCGCTTCTGGCGCAGGGCCAACACAGGCAATTGCATCAGTCTTGCAAACCCGCCATGACTTCCAAGAAAGTCAGTCCCACGCCTGCTGGGTTTGGGAAGCCCGGGGCCATTTCTGGGTGAGAGGAAGGATGTAGGGGGGGTGGAACGGGGCAGAGGGCGGGTGTTTCCTCCCGTTCCAGTGGGCGGAATGGCCAGGGAGGGGGGAGGACCCAGATCCGGCAGTTATGCCAGGTCTAAACCCCCGTCCCTGGGCCATGCCGCTCCAGTTTGGGCTGCTACAGCTTGCTCAGACTTGCACCTACTATTTTGCAGGCATAGATCCAAGCAGCCCTATTGGGCTGCCTGCGGTTTAACATAGGGCAAGGGGATGTTAAGCTGCTTCTTTGGCCCATGCTAAGCTGCTTCTGCCTCCAACTTGGGTTTGGATGCAGTGCAGGCCAGCCAGCATGCCTATTCCAGCCCAAGTTAGGATTGGGCTGTGTCTTTGATTCTTTTGGAATCTTGTCATCTTGTGTTGGCCACATCACGCTCTGTGGCTTTCTTTTGCAGGTGCTGTTCCTATCTGTAAGATCAATGTGTAACACTCCAGGCCTAAACATTTGTGTTGGCCACTGTTAATGGCCCTGGCAAAACGTTGCGATGTAATACGGCATTGGTGGAGCAGTTCTTACACCATGTGCTTTGCATTTATTTGCTGGCACAGCAAGTATTAGAACTGGGATTGTGTTTTTTGTTTGGCTGTTCAGCTTCTTTTTTTACTAAGTTGTCATTCAAATTCCGTCATAGCTCGGATTTGTCAAATCAAAGCATCAGAAATAAGTGAAACTGAATAGCTGGGGTATCTGTTATATGTGGAGTTTAATGGAGCTGTGATGTTGTGAATTAAGGAAAATGTGCTTTATGACTGATAGAGCTGCATTGCTCTGGGGGAAAAAGAAAAAGAGACCTCCCTTAGTACAAGCAATATGATATAAAGAAACGACTGCCAGAAGCCATTTATTTTATTTTTGGAGAGATTTGTTTGCATGTAGGCGTGTTTGCTGGGCGAGGAGTTGAACTCTAAAATAGCTTTATAGTATGCTGAATGAAATGGAATTTAGAGAATAATTCCCATAAGATTAGACCATTAGTAATCCTTGCATACTACATTTTAAACTTGGGTACTAATGACTCTGTGGATGCAATCCTAACCTGGAGCTAGGCCAGCACAGTTGGGACGGCAAAGTTTGGCCGGCACAAGAAACACCATAAAGTATGTTTGGACCACTCTCAGAGTCAGAGAGGCCAGCACACAGATGTGCACCATCCTCCCTGACTCTGAGAGTGGTCCAAATGTGCTTTACGATGTCTCTTGTGCTGACCAAACTTTGCTGGCCTAACTCCGGGTTAGAATTGTCTGTGTGCTGGCCTGTGTTAACTTGAACAGGGGCCATAGAGACTCGTGAGTTTGTGGAAGTCACCACTGTCGTGTAGAGTTCTGCTTTCTGCCTTTAATTTTTCCTGGTCTCACCACCAAATTTGATTGATGTTTGTTGAAAGGGTGTGCATGCAGATGTTTTTACCATTCTGGCTGAATCTGAGCAGATGATCTAGGAAGAGTCCTAAACATAGTCAAACTCCCATAATGTGCTCTCTCCAGGTTTCCCTTTCCACCCCATATTTCTTACAGTTATGGCTGGTGCAGAGCTTTGTGGGCTGGAAAGACCAGCCAGCATGGGCCAACATACCTTGTGCCCCTTTAAGCTGAAAGCAGCTCATTAGCCATCTATTGTTATTATCCCCACACCCTGCCATTTTTGCAGTCCCAAGATACCGGGGATACCTCCCCGGCCTCCTACATATTTGGTAGTGCTTGGATTGGTTCTTCTCAAGTTGTGTGAGTCAAATCTGTGCAGCAAATCTAATTATAGAAACTTTATCATAACCTCCAATAATCTTATTTCAGTTCTAGGAACCCAAAAGCACAATCCTAATCTATGCTGGCACAGCCAGGCTGCATGGCATATGCTATATCCAGCTCAGGAAGTGACTGGAGGGTCCTGGGGGTATTTTCCCCCTTACTCTGTGTCAAGCCACAGCCTGCTCTATGGAGCTTCTTGTATCCATGCCAGCTACATAGCTGGTGCAAATCTGGAAAGCCTGGTGTTGTGCCATGATGCCCAGGAAGAGGATTAAGATACAGCTCAGGAGGCCTCTGCTGATCCCGCCCCTCTCCCAGACCCTCAGAAATGCACCACCTGATCTCCTGCCACCCTCCTCATGCCCCTCCACTACCTGGCACAGCCTTACCTGTGTCGTCTGGCCAGATGCCTGGAGGCAATGTTGGCAGAGGGGCACAGGCATCCCCACTGGTATAGCCTTCTCTCTAGGTGCTATGAACATGCTTTACCTTTGGCAAGCACAGCAGCCACCGCGCTGACCAAGGGCACAGTTAGGATTGTGCTCTCAATTATCTAGTCCTAGACTATACTCTGACTCTTGCTCTACTGCTAGATTCTGCTACAACTCCTATTTTTATATCCAGTTTTGCAGTTTCTGTTGTTAATCAGTTGCTGTCCTTGAAATAAGCTGCATTCTTTGCCTTCATTTTTTGTTATTGTTTTCTGCAGGATGTTTCTCCTTGTGGGTGCTCCAAAAGCAAACACAAGTCAACCTGACATTGTACAAGGAGGTGAGGTTCTCAAGTGTAACTGGAACTCCAACAGAAACTGCCAGCCAATCGTTTTTGACTCTACAGGTAACGTTTGATTGTCATGATGGTGTCTGCCTGCTCCTGGAATCTGAATACATTGTAAGGGTGAAAGCAAGTCAGCACCTGTTAAAGGGTTGGAACTGATGCAGACCACCATAATTATGGGATATGGGCCTGTCATCATGCCGTAGACATTCAAAATGATGGTGGACTTGTTGGGATAAGGGATCTTACCTTGGGAGCGATTTTTAGGACTCCAATTGTGTTATGCGATAGATCTTCAGGACCAATTTCCGTTTCTGAACAATTGTGAGATGTGAGCAGGCCAGGCGGTTAGCCAATGTATGCAGTGGCTGTGATAGGCAGTACAGATCCTGGAGTCACAATTGGCAAAATAGAACCATGTGGTTACGCTATTGTGGGATCTGTAACGCCTGGAACCCAGCCCTAACATTCCTGTCCTCTTCAAATCCAGGGTTCTGTTTCTTGTGGCTCTCGAAAGAAAAGCTGTAATCCCAACAGAGAAGGTTTTATCAGTGGGTGGCCAAAATGCTGTTTTTAAAGCTCCTGAACACCTGTGTAAAATGGCCCCTCCCCCTTGCCTTCAGAACCATTCACAGCTGTGAAAGCAAAGTGAAGGAGACGCCTCAGATTTGCTTTCACAGCCACAAATGGCTCTGAAGGGGCGGGGGAGGGGCCGCTTTACACAGGCAGAAGCCTGAAAAACATTTTGCCCCCATAGGAACGCCACTGGGTTTCAGTCTTGGAGGGAGGCCCATTCGGGAGAAAGCACATGCAATTTCTGTTCTGTAAGAAAGGGACCTGAAGTATGGAACTTCCCCTCATTTCCCTCAATAACAACAGGCTAAAGGAAATGGCTGCTGCTTGGTTTGCATTCCATTTCTGTGGGAAGAGACTGAGGGCACAATCCTGTACTAAATTAGGCTGGCATAAACTAAGCCAGCAAAGTTTGGCCAGCACAAGGGCCACCATAAAGTATGTTTGGACCACTCTCGGAGTCAGGCCAGCACAAAGACGTGAGCCATCCTCCCTGACTGAGTGGACAAACACACTTTATGGTGTCCCTTGTGCTGACCAAACTTTGCTGGCTTAGTTTATGCCACCCTAACTCCAGTTTAGGACTGTGCTCTCAGTATAAACCAAGTTCAAATCATGCCCAAGCCATGGTTTTGTTGTTGTTGTTGTTGTTGTTGTTGTTGAGAGAATCTTGGGAAAGCTGCATATGATTCTGCATGTACGCTGATGTGATATTTTCTTGCAACAAACATGTTGGGTGACACGTGCTTTAAAACATTTTTATTCCCACAGCTGTGGAATTTTGATTGTACTGTGTTCTCAGATGTTTATAATAAATGTCTAAAGTCAGTTCTGTGGCATTCACACACTTTCTGCACTAGCTGTGGAAGATGCTGGTGTAATCCTAGTGTCAACACAATACATGTGTTTGCCATCTAAATTGCTGGGCTCTCCTGGATGAAAAGATTTGCACTGGGGATGAAGGAGTAGGTTAATTGGAACTGACTGAGGGCTATTTGTTGACTTGGTAACCATGTAATGTTTAGATTCTTTAAAAGTAAAAAAGCAAATCTCTAAACTTTAAACCCTGTGCTTTGTCCTCCTCATTTTAAGAATATTGCTTATTTCTTTAATACTCAAAGTGTTCTCAAAGTGGTGGGTCGTGACCCACGACCCTGGGATGCACTAGCTTATATTCCTTTAAGAGGAATATAAACCAGGGGATTGCGCTGCTGCCCTGGGCGAAGGAGCTGTTTTTACCCCTCAAAGCACTGGCCTCTGGGGTGTGTGAGGAATGCTGGGGACACACCTGCAGGGTTCACACTTTATGGTGTCCCTTGTGCTGACCAAACTTTGCCGGCTTAGTTTATGCCAGCCTAACTCCAGTTTAGGATTGCGTTCTCAGTATAAGCCAAGTACAAATCATGCCCAAGCCATGGTGTTTTTTTGTTTTTTTGTGGTTCACCACTTTGAGAACCACTGTAAATGTGATTGCGACCACTTCCAGTTTGTGTCCCCAGGGCGCTTTCTCTCTCTCTCTCTCTCTCTCTCTCTCTCTCTCTCACTCACTCACTCACTCACTCACTCACTCACTCTCTCTCTCTCTCTCTCACACACACACACACACACACACACACACACACACACACACACACAC
>JAJKFI010000015.1:4440200-4462975 GCA_029204185.1 Lerista edwardsae
TGTGTGTGTGTGTGTGTGTGTGTGTGTGTGTGTGTGTGTGTGTGTGTTCCCATCTGTGATTTAGAGCTGTTCGAACAACCCCCCAAGAGTATGTAATCATCTCCAAGTCTTCAGAGACAAATGTGAATTTCAAATAACAAAAACATCAACCTGTTCATCTAATCGGAAATCAGAGCTGGGCTTCTCTTTTAGATTTATTTCCAAAAAAGATTCCAATAAATGTGAAATATGTCCAGTCCTGTCTTCACGTGTCTTTAAATCTGATAGTGTCATTTAGAGGGTGTGATTTGCATTCAAATAAGGGCATGCAGTATGAAAGGTGCTGAACTCTCCCCTCTGCCCAGCTGCTGTTCTCATCGTTGAACTTCAACTAGTGGAAAAATAAATGTGGTAAATCAGAAGGTGGGATTGGTAGGCATGTAGGAGCTTCAGCGTGCTTTCCCCCTCTGCACTCCTTTAAACTGAAACCCTGGACCCCCTGCCAGTTGCATGTAGTTTGACCCTGAAGATCAGCATTTGCTTTAATTTTGTCTTGTGTATATTGTGATGACTGCTACTCTAAACAGTGTGCACTGGAAACATTAACATTTAAAGCACTCTAAACAAAGTGTTAAAGTGGCCCTCCTTTCTCCTTGACCCAAGAGCAGAAGGAACATCTCTGCCAATAAATGATCCATATCAAATGTGATAGATTCGTCCTTTCTGGGCTGGCTTTCCACTCCATGCTGCCCGTTGCTTCTTTGATTTCCCAGCCAAGATTGTGGCTCTGTTTCTTTACCGTTCATTTTCCTCCCACATGAGCTTTCACCTGTAATGATTTTGTCAACACCAGTTTACCCAAAAAAGTGAAATAATTTTTTGGGACTGTGCAGTATTAGATATGCCTCCAAGAGCCCAATCCTCTCCTACACACACACACATGCGCGCGCACTGGAACAGCTGCTTCAAAAATGGATGCGCTGTATCCACCGGGGGAGGGCAGATCGGGAGCCTTTGGCGGCAAAAGGGGATTTAAATCCCCTTACAACTGCATAAGCGGCCTACTCTGCAATGGATCTCCTTGAATCTATGCCAATTAAATCGCTTGCACAAACCAAAGGAGAGAAAGAAGGTGGATGGGCTGAAGAAAAGAAGGAACCAGGATCCATCACTTCCTGCAGCCCCCCACCTTGTTATACCCCTCCCTGCCCTGTTTGGCTCCTCCCTGCCACTGCCTTACCTGCTCTGGCAGGTGTAGGCAGCTCCAATGACAGACTGGGTGTGCTGCGGCTCTGCATGGCAGCACTCCCCTATTGGCTGCTCTCGGGGTGTGTGTGTGTGCTCTGTCAGCAGCCATTTTGCAATAGCAAAACTTGCTTCTGCTGTTGCAAAAGGCTGTGCGTGACAAGCCGATCCTCAGTAGATTTGGGCTGTCGCTCACCTATTATGTGTTTTCCACCAATTTTTTCTATGTTGTTAATGCTGCATTTGACAAAATGTACTCTGTGATTCTTATTGTCTGATTGGTGACTTTGCATTTGTAAATTGATTGGAAAACTTCCTTGGCTAGAGCACATGCTTATTGGCTCTCTTCCACTTTCTGTCCTTGCACAGAAAATATTCACTAGTGAAACATTCCAGACTGAAAGGATTTCTTAGGGCCAAACTAGATATGACATGGAAAGTCTGTGGCTGGGACTTCCAAAGTCTTTTCTTTTTTTCAAAAAGCAGCTGTGGAGATCCCTGATTTTGAATCTGGTCATGGCATGAGCTAAGAGCCCTTCCCTTTGCATTGATACTCTCACTTAAAAGTGACATATTCCCCAATGGTTATTAACCATGAACCTATTAATAATTATTTTACAGCTAGTAGCAGCTGGGTGATGCAGTTTAAGGGCGCAATCCTCAGAGTGATGTTGGGCCGATGCAACGTGCTTGCGCTGTCTTAATGTATCTAAAGCTGATGTGGGAGCACCAACCAGCACCCCAATATCGGTGCTAGTGCCGTTGGGCCGACGCTAGCAGCAGTGTCAGCCCCTGCTGCGCCAGCCAAACTCTGCTGGTGCAAGAGCAGTTCTGGGCATGGGGAGGCACAGATTTAGCAGGCACAGATCGGAGGAAACCATAGGAGAGGCTGGAGCCTCCCTGAGGCAAGGGCGTGAATGTGCTCTTGCCCCAGGGAGGCTCCCCAGCGCATCAAAGCTGGCCTAGCTATTCCAGCACAGTTTAGGATTGTGCTCTAAACTGGGAAATCAGTGCACAGGCAGAGACCAAAGAGCATAGCCCAAACACCGTAGCCCTGATCCAAATTCAAGTTTACCAATTCAAGTTTACCAGTTTGCTTTAGTAACTTTCAGTTTTGTCGATGCTCTTGAGCTTAACTTCATTTATGCACACATGTATACACATGCACTTTATTTTGTGTGGTGATGCTGTGCTCAACAACGCACTGTGAAAACATTAATATTTGAAGCTCTCTAAAACTGCCCAGGAGGCTGTTGCAGTGTATGCCTTTCTTCTTCTGTCACCTGGGGCCAGGCCTCCCCCCAGGCCACTCCGAGGGGGGAGAGCCCTTAGCTGCTGGTAGGGTGGGGGCTGCATGGAGCAGAGCGGCTCCGCTGCACTCCATGGGGGTCCGCTTCAGGTGGCCAGGGGCTGAGCACAGCAGCCAGGCGGCCTCCCCATGGCTGGGCGCGCTCGCTTGGGGCAGCTTCGATGCCCCCGCTACAGTCTGAGCTGGCCAGGGAGGCCGGGGAGGCAGCGTGGCACGTCCTTGAGCTGGGAGGCTCCTGGTTGCCGCACTGCCGGCCTCCCTCTTCCCCGGCGCCGGCTGATGATGTCATCACTGGTGCTAGCTGCAGGGCCGAGATCTCGCGAGATCTTGGCCCAGGGGCGGAGCCAGCAGGGGAGGAGCCTCCGGCCCTGGCCGGG
This sequence comes from Lerista edwardsae, assembly GCA_029204185.1. Taxonomy (NCBI): domain Eukaryota; kingdom Metazoa; phylum Chordata; class Lepidosauria; order Squamata; family Scincidae; genus Lerista; species Lerista edwardsae. The sequence goes on from JAJKFI010000015.1 coordinate 4,443,111, forward strand.
AGGCTCATAAAGAGCCCAGCCGTCGGGGAGGAAGGACGCTCCTCCTCGAGCTGGAGGGCGAGTGGAGGAGCTACTCCCAGCGAGTCAGGCAGGCAGCCTGGACTCGCTTCCAACCGTGGCTGGACGGGACAGCCGAGCCCCACTCCTTGAAGGGCTGACCCCCTGGGCTGGGTCCCCAGGGGGCTGGGCCAGAGCCCCTGTGCCCCTCCACACTTGGGGAGGCAGGGACACCCGCCTGCCTTCGCAGCACACTGAGGCGCACTCCTGGAGCCAAGGGACACCAGCCCCAGCAACCCCGTTGCTGCAACGCCCGATCCCTCCCCGGCGAAGAACACCAGCGGTCCCGCCTGCTCACAGCCACCAACACTCTCTCTGAACACCCAAAGGAGAAGGGGGGCCTGTGAGTGGAACAAGGCCCCCTGATAGTGCTGCCCCCGAGCATTGGGGACTAGCCCCCCATGAACACAAATAAACACAAATAAACCTTAACACAAATAAACCGTGTGCACCGGACCCTTGCTCGCCTCCCGCCTGCTTCTTTTTGACGCCCCCGAATCTGGGCCCATCGTTACGTGAGTACCAGCCCCCCTGCTCCCACGGCCGCCATGGAGGACGTGACACCTTCCTAGAGAGAAAACCTGATGAACTGTCCACTTGGGAGATGGGTCGAGTCATGTTTTCCATAAGCTTAAGTGCTGCTGCCTGTAAAGAAAAACTTCCTTATTGTTGCTCAGTAACCAAGCTTCCGTAGATGAGTCATTTTCAAACTGTGTTCTAGGGTACCCTACAGTTCTTCAGAATTTTAATATGGACTTCCTCAATGTGGATACCTGAAATGTACCCCACCATGGATACCTGAAAACATAGGTACTGGGGACGCCTTTATAAATATATGGTTTTGCTGCAACAAAAAAGGTAAAAAAAAGAGAGAGATGTTCCCTTATCTTTTTAATAGCTGTCCTGCTATCCATGGTATCTGTGGAGAACTGAAACCATGGATGCCAAACCAATGGATACCAGGGCATGCCTGTACAGTTGATCTTTCTCTGAAATTTGATGCCATAAAAGAGTGAGTTCTAGAACACACAAAGCAACATGAGGCTTTAGTGCAGGATATGCAACCTATGGCCCGTAGGCTGGATCTAGCTCACCACCCAAAATCATCCAGCCCATAGTCCCAAAAAGATATTCACCTGGCCTATGGTGATCCGCTTACAATGTAAGCAGACCAAGGGCAGAAGCTTCCTTAGAACATTATCCTCTGAGTATGTGTATCTTGCGTCATGCCTACTTCCTGTTCTTATCTCTATGGCCTACTCGGGAGGTTCATGCATGCATATCAAACACACATGCATGCTCACTATTGATGGACCTGATGTCTGGCCCCTGTGTGAACATAAGAACATAAGAAGAGCCCCACTGGATCAGGCTAAAGGCGCATGTAGTCCAGCTTCCTGTATCTCACAGTGGCCCACCAGATGCCCCAGTGAGCACTTAAGACAACTAGATACGTGCATCTCGTTGCCATTCCCCTGCATCTGGCATTTTGAGGTAACTTACTTCTAAAGTATGGAGGTGGCATTGCCCATCATGGCCTGTAGCCTGCGGTGAACTTTTCCTCCAGAAGTCTGTCTAGTCCCCTTTTAAAGGCACCTAGGCCAGATGCCATCACTGCCTTCTCTGGCAAGGAGATCCACAGATTAATTACCTGCTGCGTAAAAAAGTATTTCCTTTTATCTGTTCTCACTCTCCCAATACGCAGTTTTAGTGAATGTCCCCTGGTTGTGTTATTGTGAGAGAAGGAAAAAGGTTGCTGACACCTTCTTTAGGGGGTTAAGACTACAGCTTCATATGCAGAGAAAGTTGGCCTAGGGAACATGCTGAAGAATCCACTGCAACATACCCAGAGGTTCTGTGGAAGTGCAAATTTCTTCAGCAACCAAGCCAATGCTGAAAGGATTCCCTGAAGACAGAAAGTCTGAAAGCAACTTCCATACCTCTAGCTGTCTCATATACAGAAGGCTTAGTGAAATGTTACAAAATCTGAGTTTTGGAGGCCAGTTAAAAATAGGTCTTTACATTCTAAGGATTTAAGTACTTTAAGTACTTCTGTGTACAACTTCTGTGTACTAAGGATTTAAGTACTTCTGTGTAGAAATGGGAAGCCTCACCTAGATGGATAGATGCGATGAGATTCATTGGGTGCTGCTTCCCAGTGTATGTATACAATGTTCACATGCAGTGAAGAGGTTTGGTGGGATGAAGCAGTCATCACATAAGGCTTCTCATGAGATGCTTCTCATGAGATGCTTCTCATGCTTTCAGGGAGAAATATAAGAAATGTGTAAAGTTTGCCATAGAAGGGGCTATACCTTGTGAATTTCACAGTTAAAAGCACAGTAGCATGTTCCTAAAAGGTGGCAACTGCGGGTATATTTTAGAATGATTTAATAGGCTTTGGTTTAAAATAATAATAAAAAGGAATCCATGTACTTGGAATGTTGCTTGAGCCTGCAGATCATGAAGTTCTATCCTTTTCCTGCAGGCAATAATATTTAAGAATAGGAAAGAAATTGAAACCTGGCTGAGTCCATATTATCCTTTGAAGAAGCCTCTGGAATTATTTTTATTTTTGCAATCATGTATTTGATTAAAATCCAAGTAGCTCATCAGTCAAGTTTTATTACGTGACCGAAAAAGATTGTAACGTCGTATTTTCACTCAAAACAAAATGTAGTTAAGGATATATTTCAGGAAAATAACAATAAGAAATAATGTGGCCCATTCCAAATCATTCAGGTGCATCTGTTTTGCACGTTCACAATTTAAGTTCTTTGTCAGCATGTTTCTTAAATTTAGCAGCTTATACAGCAAATTGTACAACCTTTAGAAGCCACATACATAGCTATCCATTTGAAAAGCATCAACATTCGATGCGATGGCCAGCCCTGCGTTGTATGAAAGAAGAACCTTTTTTCAGGACTTTGGTACAAACGATCAAATGAAACCTACGCTGTGCAGATCCTTTGCCACATGTACATCAAATCCAAATAAGGGTTTTAACCAGCTGTTCTTTGCTTTGGCTGCCAGCAGGGACGGGGCTCTGCTTCTCCGGGATTTCCCCAACAGGAAGCAATAAAGTGCCTAAAGAGGCAGAGGTTTCCTTACAAAGTGGATAGCATACAAAGCAGTTTAAATTGGCTGGAAGCAGCATACCAAGTAAAAGGGGAGCTGCTGACTCACCAGAGGATATTTTTCTTCTGTCTCTAGTCATTGCTCTGTAATTAATGAGGGCAATTCATCTGGCCTATGTATGTGTGTGTGCATGCGTGCACACATGCTCATGCATCTCTACATGCATGCACTTGGCTTTCAGATGGGCTTCTCAAGCTATAAATACAAGTGATTGCTGACATCATTGCTCAGAAAAGCCCTAATTATTTTTAGGAAGCTTTTTTACTCTATAATCAGGTGCATTTTTCCTTTGCCCTGAGCAGCTGCACAAAGGGCAGAAATTCATCCTTCCTGATGATACAGTGGTGGCATAATCTTTGCTTTGTCAGTTTCTCATTGCTTGTCATGTAGGCACAGGGGTCCCGCCAGGAAAAAAGGTAGCAACCCCAGTCCAGCAATATGAAATGGAAAAGGGAAGACGAGGGAGCTCAGAGAGTTGTGTGTGTGTACAGTTTGTGTTTTGCCAAACATGGCTTTGCCCGTTTCAAACTTTTATTAAAATGTGTCTCTTTAAGGAGAGATGATTTATCATTTCACAATGTGGTTTTCCATCCCATATTTTACAGTTCATTGCAGCCTCAATATGCACTTGTTACCAGGCCAAGTCTTTTGACATATTCAACGTATGTATGCGGTTGGTACCCCAGACAGAGCTCTGTCTTTCTCACAACAGCATGGGCCAAATACATTTTTGACACATACTTTTGCAAGCTTTGTTTTCGACTTGGGTGGTCATAATCAGGCATTGGCATTTAGAGAATGGGAAAGAGATTGAGAGCACAGTCCAAAGTGCTTGCTGGGCAGGTGCAAGTCCTATACACCAGCCTGGGAGTGTCACAAATGTGCTGTAAGGCATGTCTGCAGTGACTCAGGTATGGGGAGGCTGGCAGGAAGACACATGCAAGCCTTCCTGTAACAGATCCCTGCTGGCCAAAAGCCAGGTTGTTTAAACCTGAGGAGGCCAGAGCGGGAGAGTGGGGAGGGTGGGGGGAGAGCAAGGGAGGGGATGGGGCTGTTGGGTGGGATGGGGCCAGGAGCGGGTGGGACCAGCCTGGGTGAACTAGGCTGTATCCTAGCCCCTCCTCCCGAGCAGCCTGATGTTACACTGGGCTACTGGATTTGTGCCAGCGATTGAGGTGTCTGACACTCTACACAGAGTAAGGGAAAAATCATTTAATTGCCCTTACTCCGAGTTGCACCTCCTACCCTGCCTCTTACAGGGCAGGATAGGATTGGGCTGCCCCTGAGTACTTGGACATTCAACTCCAACAAACATGGACTTTCCAACTCAGCAAATGTATGCGTGTTTGATGAAAATGACTTAACAGTAACATTTGATGAATGTTTCTTTGCACATATGAATAAGCCATCACTGATCAAACACTGTGTAGGGACTGATTCACTTCAGATGTTACAGCAGCCATTGAGGTGTTAAAATGTTGCAGTATTCCAAGATTAATTTTGCAGATCCTTGACAAATCTGTTTGTCGTCTTCTAGGCAATAGAGATTTTTCTCCAAATGATCCATTGGAATTCAAGTCAAATCAATGGTTTGGAGCGTCTGTGAGATCTAAACGGGATAAAATTCTGGTAAGCCTACATTTTTAAAAATGCTTTTGGCATGCAAATGTATTGAAATGATATGAAAATTCTGAGTGTTCACAACAGTGGTGCGTGGATAAAAAATAGTACTTCGAAAATTGTAACTGTAGTACTTTCTAGCTCCCCTCTCTTTTAACCATGCCAATAGCGCGTTCTTATCAAATCATCAAAGAGTCTGATGATCCTTGTAGCCAGTGGTGTCATCCTACCGGTACGCTGGGCGGGACATCCGGGTGATCGGCAGCCCGCCCGTCGCGTACTGCAGCGTTATGCCATTTGCGTAACCAGTTACGCTGCTTGCGTACGTTACGCAAATGGCGTAACGCTGCGGTATGCGACGGGCGGGCTGCCGATCACCCGGATGTCCCGCCCAGCGTACCGGTAGGATGACACCACTGCTTGTAGCTTGTGGAAACTGCTGACATTTTCTTTTTTGTGGAATTCTGAAACAACAGTAAAAATTGGTGTGAACTTCAAACATGGTAGCAGAGATTGTATGATCCAGAAGCTGAGGAGCAGGAGCCAGCAACTGGAGTCCCCACTGCCAAATCTAGCCTCCCCAAAATACTATCTTCTCAATTCAGTTTGCTGGTTCAGAGGCAAGAGAAGTGTGTGGAAGCAGACAGGGCATGATGACAGCCCATACTGGGGCTTTAGCTCACTGCTGTCCATACCCTTCTCAACATGGCTCTTTTGCACAGCGAAATCCCATTTATGCCATTGACACAACAGATTGACCTGGAAGAACACATGGTCCATAGACTCCTGATAGAAGTCGAATGGACCACCTAACGCATCAAGTTGGTATGAGGATGAGTGAGATAAAGAGAATTTGTTTTACTCTTAGCTTTTAGGGTTTGTCTGCAGTTCCAGCTGGAGCTGCTGCTTTGACTTGGCAAGAGTAGGAAGGGAAATCTTCATTTTATCTTCACTGATGTAACCATCAGTGAAGGCAGGCACTAGAATCTTAATACAGAAATTCCTGTGGGAGATTCAATGGCATGATTGCACCAACAATTGTGGTAGATTGGTGTAGTATGGTGGCCAAAAGTGTGAGCTGGAAACTACCTGGTTCAAGTCATACCACGAGCCATCAGGCGACCAAAGTAACCTACCTGAGCATGAAGATCTCCTGAAGAGGCTCTCCTCTGTGTTACACCAATTTGTAATGATTGGAATGCAGGAAAAGGTGGCCATTCCTGGACTGTGGAATTTTCTCTTGAGAAAGACAAGCCTTGCTCTTTCTTTCGCTGCCTGTTATCATCAATTTAATCTTCTTGTTCTGCCAGATTTTTTAATACCCCTGGTGTTTGATTGCCTTGATCAATTTGTGCGACTGTGCCGGATGTTTTTATCTGCTGTTCCTGATCTGCTCTGTTTTAATGAGTTTGTGATGTTTATTGTGTATGTTTATTGCTGATTAATTTTACTGTAATTTTGTACATTGTAAGTTGTCTTAAGCGTATTAACAAAGTGGAAAGGCAGAATTTACTGTCAGTCACTATCCACTATGGTTAGGTTCCTGGAAACCTAATAGATAGTGAATTTGCAGAAAACTAGGGGTTAGGTGCAAGGGATACCTTATCTGCCATCAGAAAAATCCAGCAGAGACCCTCAGGAAGCCAGCAGAGTACAACAAGAAATGCTGTAAGATCTATGAATACTGCAGAGACCTTCCAAAGGCTGCAGGGATCTTCGGAATGGAACCTGCAACCAGCATGAACTCCTTAAACATGGCCAGTGGATGCTTCCGCCAACAATTTTAAAGGGGTTCACACTGGTTGCAGGTGCTATTCTGAAGGTCCCTTTAGCCATTGGGAGGTCTCTGCCTAGTTGATAACGAGGACAGAGGCGCAGATAACAAGGAAAGTAGCAATTCTGCCCCTCGGCAGTTAAGCATGGTTGCAGATAAACGAGGTCGCAGATAGCGAGGTTGCATATAAAGAGGATTGATTGTGATAAATAAAGTATTTCCTAGGTTACGTGTAGCTGTACATCATCTCCGCCATGCTCAGGAGATTCAGAACATTCTGCAAGTTCTTGCACTCCTTTCTCCCTCTTCTTTTATGCATGAATTCCTGCCTTCCTTTTAGTTGGAGATAACCCTTGGGCAATGCTACATCTGCACTGACATTTTGTTAACTGTAGTAAACTGGTGGTAAACTCATTTTTAACCGTACTTGAAAACTGTGATTTGGAGTTAACCCAGGGTTATTAGTTGTGTTTTTGAAGCCTAATCCTATGGGCTCTTCACACTGGTGGAACTGGTGGATTGCCTTACAACAGTCACAAACACACATCTGGCAGCACACAAAGTAATGCACTGCTGAAGTGCTGGCAGGAAGGCTAGAGTCTTCCTGCATGTGTTGATAGACCACTGTTTCCCCACCACCACCACCACCACCAAGGGAGGTATGGTGTTTGGGAAGGAGGCAGGGAGGGATGAAACTGGCAGGAAGAGGTGTAATGGAGTGGGGAAGAGGAGAAAGGGGGAGATGGTGTGTACCAGATCCCCTCTGTGAGCAGCCTCCCCAACCCCTTTCTCTCCTCGGAAGTTGTGCTAGTTAAACAGCTAGCACAGGTCCAATGAGGCCCATTGTGGAGCAGGAAGCTTATGGAGGGTAAGTGGATTTAAATATCCTTCCCCTTATGAAGCCTCTCAATCTGCTTCGCTGGATTCAGTGTGCTGGTTTTCAGTGCAGTTGCACCAGCAGTAGGTGGGGAAGGATAGGATTGTTCCTTTGGTCACACTGAAGTGTGACGGAAGGTTGGAACCTGCTTTTAAATGTATGGTTGTCTCCAGAGTGCATTGTGCACCAGTACACAGTCCATGCCCAACCTCTTGTTTGTGAGACATAAATTGCTTTGGATAATTTGAAGGCTGACACACAGTAAAGGCTGAAATTGCCAGGCAGATACTGACACAGCCTTGGCGATCAGCTGGTGCCAGTAAATGAAAGGTTAGAATGCACTGCAAGCTCAGAATTTAATGTGCCCGTATGAGTGGCATTTTAGAAACTTTAGCCTGGTTCTTTTACAAAGCAGATAATTTATAACAGCTTTAACCAAGTTTTTCCCAAATTGGAAACAACCATTTCTCCTCTATGTACTTACTTGGGTCAATTACAGGTTTACTGTCTTTCCCCCTCCCCACCTTTTGTTTTCTGAAGATGTTTCTATGTCTATAATAACAGATCTTTTCAAAGGCTTTCTAAATGCTGCTGTTTTGTTCCATCCACAGGCGTGTGCCCCACTGTATCACTGGAGAACTGAACAGAAAGCGGAGAGAGAACCTGTGGGAACTTGTTATCTGCACGACGGGTCTAAATCTGTTGAATATGCTCCCTGCAGGTCAAGTATGTGGAGAATGTGTTGCTGTTGTCATTGCAGCTCTGTAACTATTTTCTGTGTCATTGCCTCTTCTGCACAACGTGAAGTGATGGGTCTTCCAGTCCTTCTCCCTCTTTTCTGCCACATTGATTCAGCCTTGTGGTTATAACCAGGCATGCTGTCCTGTTAGCCACGCTTAGGACATTACTATAGCTGTTTCTAGACCGCAGTATTCTGTGTTGCATCATAGGGGCTCATATATATAGGACGTCAGTGTCTGCAAGAAATGACAGTAACAAAGCTGACTTCATTGACTGATTTATTATTTATTTAAAATATTTCTACCTTGCCTTTGTCCCCCTGGAGTGCCCAAGGCAGCTCACAAAATTAACAGAATTGCAATAAAGACAATACTACAATAAAAATGTAAATGCATTTTCTTTAAAGAATCAGGAGTAAAAGCCAACAGCAAAACATCCCCATAAAAGCATAAACAAAGTAAAAAAAGAAGCAAGCAGAACTAAGAAGGAAAGGCTACATGAAAGAGGGCACCTTTCAGCCCCTTTTCAACGGGGAAGGTATAGTTCTTAGTACATCTGGGAGGCAATTCCACTACAGTCGGGATGCCACGGAGAAGACTCTACCCCTTATTGCTACCAATCTGGCTTCAGTAAAGGCAGCACTTTCTGCAGGGCCCTCTTGGGGAATGAACTGGTTCACTTGGAAGAAGGCAGTACCTCTTCCAGGTACCAGGTACCCTGGCTGCGATCCATCTTTAAATGTTAAAACCAGCACCTTGTATCATTTGTGAAAACAAACTGCAGCCAGTAAATTTGAATAAGATTTTGAAGCCAGTGAACTGTGGAATCTGAGCAGCAGGACCCCCTCGCTCCAGAGCCTGTTACTTTGGTACCAGCCCAGTCATAGATTGTACGCACTCATTGGAACAGGTATTTGATGGCTTTCAGAGTGTCCTTCTGCTGCTTAGCAGGAGGCTGTTCTATAAGGGGTTGTTCTTTCAGGAAGTGGAAACACACCATGGAACTTGACAAGGCCCCTCTCAGGAAGGCCCATGGGGGCACAATCCTACCTTGCGCTGGAACAGGCAGGCTGGTGGGCCTGTGCTATATTCAGCACAAGGCAGGAGGCACCAGAAGCCTTCCCGGCACAAGGGGAGGCTCCAGCCTCCCCTATGGGTTCCTTGAATCTACACCTGTGAAATTGCCCCAAATTGGGGCCATATGACCTGGGGACGAGACCTTGGATGTGGCATAATGGTCACATCTGAGCCCTGCCCACCCCTGCCCAGGAATGCCGCCCTCCCTCCCTCCCTCCTGCACCTGTGCGCCATGCAAGTTAGGCTGGTGCACGGGTGGCTCCCCGTCAGCACTGTCGGGCCAACGCTACTCCCAGCGTTGGCCCGAGTGCTGTAGTGGTGATGCGGGGGTGCCAGTCGGCGCCCCAATGTCAGCTCTACTGATGTTGCAGACTACTTTAGCTAACCTTAATAAGGTATTGTCTGGTTTGGATTTTGGTTGGACCAACGCAATTTTTATCCCAGAGGGTGGCTGTTTATGTATTCCAGTTGCTGGAGGTAAGTGGAATTCTGTTTGTCCTGTCTAATGCCTGTGACCTTCCAGACAAGACAGGCCCATGGTTCTACAGGAGCTGGAATAACAAACTGGAGATTCGGCAGATTTTGTTATTAAAAAAAAAAAGTCCCGAAGGCGTGAATTGCTTGTGGAATAGACAGATTTTGCTTATTACTAATGGTGAAAGGTGAAGCTACCTTGGAACTATCAGCCTGTTCCCCCCACCCCCACAGCTGCCTCCTCTATTCAAATAGCAAAACCGGGAGGGAGAGAGTGAATTCTGCAATCATCCCTGAGATCAAAGGGCTCTATAAAAATGCAATAGGCCACGTAAGTGTTCCATTGTGTGCAATGATAACGATAAGAGACTGTTAGCATATCTGTGCTAAAGCTCTGAATGCAGAGGATTAAGCACATCATAAAAAGCCTCCTTGGGCTCACTCACGGCATGTGAGGCATCAGCTCTGGAATGCCTTTTCTTTTCCTGTTTGAAAGACAAGAAAGATCTCCAAGCTGCATGTGGATTGCTGATCAGTAAATATAGAAAATATAGAAAAAAGGGAACACTGTATACTATATCTCTCCCCCTCTTCCTCCTTTTGTCCTCAACCTTTTCCCCCTTTCTCTTTTTATTTAGCATGGTTGAATTTTATTATAGTTATTGAGGAGGGGAAATGACTATAATCCCCCAAATGCAACTATGAATAAACAGAAGGGAATGGTTTCCATGCAAATATTTCAAAACAGGCAATAAATCAGTAGTGTTATCTTTATGGTAGTTTGCACACGAAATATTTCCTTCATTTCACTGACCTCCTTCAGTGTCAGCACAGCTTAGGCCTTGCACAGCTTAGCAGCCACGTAGCCAGATGAAGACCCTCCAGCCAAGACTGGCAGCCAGGGTCAACTCCAGGCTTGCATTTCTCTCTGTGGCCCCTGCTAAAGTGGGTATTTCCTTGGCAGGGGGAAGGGAGAGAGGTGGATATGACAGCACAACTCTGGGGGCTAAGGGACTAATCCCATTACTGCAGGGATGAACGGAGCCCCGACTGTGCCCATGGCAGGGTGACAAAACCGCGCCCCCAGCACGTTGCCCCGCCCCATGCATCGTCCAGCCACGCCTCCCTGCCATTCTACTCCCTGGAATAGCTCCATTTTGGAGCGGAATGGACGCCAGGGAGGGTGGGTGGGCCACACAGCACGTGGGTGACTCTGCGCAATGGCGCCCCGCCGCTGCCGGCGCCCATGGCTTGCGCCACCCCAGACTACACCCTTCCTCCGCCTCTGCATTACTGCTTGCTACAGATAACCTCACATTTGCATTTGGCAGTGGTTCTCAAACTGAGATCTCACTTGGATCTCTGGGGAGCTGCAGGAACCAGCCAGGGGAGCTGCGGAATTCCTCATGAAAACGCCGCTGTCCTATACAATGTATGGGATTGCAGTCTTAATGGGGAGCCGTGGCCAATGGCTCAGTAAGTCAAGGAAGCAATCCGTCAAAAAGGTTTGGGAACAACTGGCATATGGTTACGCTGCCCTCCTGGCCTGTTTGCCTTCATGGGAGATATGAGTTAAAGCTCTCATTTGCATAAGGGATTGGTCAGAGGAGGTGATAATGGAGTGCCTCTTTTGGCCAAGAGAGCACCTCCATGAAGCACCGCCATAGGAAATGGTCTGGGGATTGACAGCAGGGTTTTGTAGGCCTGCATATAGGCTTGGGCCAGGTGGGAAATGTAGTCCCCATTTCAAACTGTATTTTTGTAATCCATGCTATATACATATGTTTTATGTATATATGTGTGGAGTATGATATACTACTTTCAAGTAACAGACCAGAACAAAAGAAACAGAACTGTAACTACTAAGGAACCACTCATTTGGCACAAACTCACAACTTCTTACAATACAAGAAATTAAACAATGTATTTGTAGAACTATGTAATCCAAGAAACCCAAATACAAACACAACGAGTTTCATTGTCCTTCAAATGTAATCTGAATTTAAAAATAATAATAAGTAAATCATCTTAATTTTGTAGAGAAGACAATGCAATAAGATACATTATTTGTTTATATTTTATCTGAATTAGGGCGCAATCCTAACCAGGATTAGGCCAGCACAAGAGACACCATAAAGTATGTTTGGACCACTCTCTGAATCAGAGAAGCCAACACACAGACATGCGCCATCCTCCCTGACTCCGAGAGTGATCCAGATGAGCTTTATGGTGCCCCTGGTGCCAGCCAAACTTTGCTGGCCTAACTGTGCCAGCCTAACAACAGGTTAGGATTGCAAACTTAATCTTTCAAATTTAAATATTTAGTGTTAAAGCTATTTAGTGCTAAAGGATGCCCCTTAACGTTCTTGGAGTAGTCCCCCCCATAAAATTGTTGGTCCATGACAACTGGTCCTACTTCTCCCCCCATTCTGGCCTGATTGGCAGTGGGTCCTTCTGAGGGTCCCAGGCTTTCAGCAGTTGTCTGTGCCAATTTCTGACACTGGGGGCCCATTGGGGGCTTAATAAACCTTTTGATTTTGCTGCCTTTCTGGGACTGCAAAAACAGAGTTTTCAAGCACCTAGCAGGCTTCAGTGCATTGTGGCCTTGTGGACCATGTTACCCTTGTCGAATTGCAAGTTACGTAGGCCTGTCACTGCTGCAGCAGGTCACATCAGGGCTAGTTTCTACAAACAGCAGATGAAGTGAGAAACCCATTTTGGAACTGAACTGTTCAAATGGCACGCAACTGCTAAAAGGACTGACTCCTCCTCCATTACAAAACCAGACACATAGAAAACTGGCAGATCAAAAGGAGGCTAGACTATGCTAAATCATGGCTTCTCCCCTTGCAGTACCACCGAACCAATGGGATGGAAAAACGCTAAAGCTGTGCAAGAGAGTAGAGAAAAAGGAACATTGCAGAGGTTAACTGCGAGGGAAGGCAGTTAGGCGTAAGTTATTTCTCACTTCTCCTGAAGTGAGAAATAGCTGAGGAACATGGTCACTGTGTTCCTTGAAAGCACTTGCTTGAGGTAAATTGGCTATGAGGCTGCTGTGAGAGGAAATTTGAGGTTGGAATTTTCCTTCTTCTTTCCTGTTGCCCCCTACTAGTTCTGTTCCGAAATTGAGAATTGTGAGGCGCTGGTATAAAATTTAATAGGCTGGTAATACGGTCTTGGTCTTAGTCTTTCACAATCTTGTCTCCCATATTGCCTCCCATGTTGCTCCCACAGGCACCCCCTTCTTGTCTGGAAACAGCACACATATTCCTGTTGTACAAAGCGTCTTTCAGAACACCCTCCTCGCCCACCTCCTCCATTTCATGCACAATGGCTTCATATATTACATTGGAATTTGTGCTGTTCATTCTTAGAATCAATTATTTCACTTTTCTTCTTGTTTCCCACAGCAAGCATTGATGCCGAAGGACAGGGCTTTTGTCAAGGTGGATTCAGCATTGACTTTACTGAGGTATGGAAACCTACTTTGGTGTGTCTCCCTTTCCTGGCAAGAGAAAGGAAAACATGTAGAAATCAATTTTACCAAACTGTGTCTGCTAGAGCGCCTTAATAAGGGATTTCTTATCTATCTGTTGTTTCAATATAAACATTTCTTTTATGCTGCTGGAAGTGGCTGCTAGACTAAAATGATTTGTTCAGTGCAGGCTGTAATAGAGCATGTGAGCAAAATGGGGAAAGAAAATTAATTAATTAATAGAAAGGCGTTGTTGTCTCCTCTGCCTTCTTAATCTTGTTGTAGAAGATAAGAACATGTTTAAAAATTTGCTTTTTCTTTTAATGAGTTTAGATTAAAATTTAAATCTTAATTAAAAATGGAAGGGAGGGAGGAAGTATATCAGTCAGTCAAACGTATTTATTTGATAGTGCCACAAACTGGATATGTGCTCAGTTACAGTAGCTGAGAATGGAAAATTTGCATTCGGAGGTTGTGTAATTCTGATGACCAGATGGTGAAGAGTAATAGGAAAAGGCTGTTTCCGTCACACCCTGCTTGTGAGCTTCCCTCCTACGAGCCTGGCAAATATTGGAGACTGAGGGCTGGACCTCACCGCCTTTTTTGTTTGACCCAGCAAACAAAACTTTTTCCCCCAGTACAAGTTACTTTCATACACCACTGGAGTGGAAAAATGTTGGTTTTGATCAACAAGGAAATTCTCCACAGGCCAAGCTTACTGTGATGTTAATGTATCACTGCCTAGTTGGGAGCTTATTGTCTATTTAAAATGATAGCCCTGTGGTGTCGGGGTCCTGTTCCAGGTTGAGAGTGCTGTGCAGAGGGTGTTGTTGTTTAGCCTTTTACTTCTGTGCAACCGGTTCTATGTCCTTCAGGGCGGCCGCTGCCTTTCTTCCCTCTCCCAACCTAAAATTAACAACCGGTTCTGCAGAACTGGTGAGAACTGGCTGAATTTCACCACTGCTTCTGTGCCATTTTCCCCTCTGAAAATCACCAGCTCTTCAACCCTGAAGGTTTCAGCAAGCCAAGCAAGCCTTGGCCACAAATGGCACCTTCAGGGCTAAATATCTGCCTTCGGTGGGGATGGGGGTTCTACAAGGGAAAATGGCACAAAAGCAAAGGATTAAACTCTCCCTATCTCTGATGTGACAGACCCCTCCCCCCCAAATATGGCTACTCTTTTAAAATGAGAATAAGTCCTAGATGAGGACAGAGGGAGCAATCCTAATCAACTTTCCAGCACTGGAATAGCTGTGCCAATGGGGCATGTGCTGCATCCTACAGCTGGAGGGGGCAGTCTTGGAGGCCTCCTCAAGGTAAGAGAATATTTGTTCTCTTACCTCAGAGCTGCATTACCCCGGTGCTGGAGAGTTGGTTAGGATTGCACCCTATGTCTTTTATCCAAACGTCCCTTTTAAAAAAATTGAAGTGGCATGCATGTCAAATATTAATACAGCATAAAATCATTAGTAAATCATCCAATATAAATACAATTTAAATAGCATATAATAAGCCTAGGTAGCTAATAGCTCACTTTAATAAAAAAATGTTTATCTACCTTCCCAAAATTGGCTGATGTTGGATTCCAGTAGGATTCTTGTAGTCAGAGTTTTGGGGCCACATCTAAGAAGGCCTGAGCACTATTGGTGCTGAGCACGAAGATGGAGTTTAGAGATGTACTCTATGATGGCAACAGATAGAAAGGCCAATTGGGAGACACCTTCCTTCAGTAAAACCTTTCGTTGTAATATTTAATTTTTATTCCTCCATAGGGAGACAGAGTGCTTCTTGGAGGACCTGGAAGTTTTTATTGGCAAGGTGAGACAAAGCTGGCAAAATGGGAAACTGCTGCTGTCTTTGAAGGGCCTTATTATGTTTATATGCAAATGCATGAGGACAAATGCTGATGGCTCATTTTGTTTCTAGAAAAGTTGCCTCAGGAGGGTGCAGAGAAGTGGCAGGATGGAAAGGGACCTGAACGCTTCCCCTGTCTCTCTACCGGTGGTAGAAGATAGCATTGTGGCCTTAGTCTTGGAAGCGCCACTGGATTCTTTATGACTTTTGTTTGCAAGAGATTAACATGGCTACCTTTTTAGAGTCTTAGAGCACAATCCTAACTGGGAGTTAGGCCAGCAAAGTTTGGCTGGCACAAGGGCCACCATAAAGTATGTTTGGACCACTCTTGGAGTCAGAGAGGCCAGCACACAGACATGCGCCATCCTCCCTGATTCCAGGAGTGGTTCAAACGTGCTTTACAGTGGCCATTGTGCCGGCCAAACTTTGCTGGCCTAACTGTGCTGGCCTAACTCCAGGTTAGGATTGTGCCTTTGCTCTTCAATAACCATTTTCCTCTCATACGGTATTTAATTAATCTCCAAAAATTAACAGTTACTCTCACTCTTTGTGCTATGAGTTAGTTTTTAATTCAAAATGATAAAAAGACATGTCAGAGGGGTATTCTAAATCTCATTCTCCTGCTGTGTTTTTTTCCCTTCCTTTGAAGTGAATGAGAAGTCTACAGCATTCTCTCATTTGTGTTTTTATGTCATTCTCCGCTTCTTTCTAGGCCAACTCATTTCTGATCAAGTGGCTGAGATTGTGTCAAAGTACAACCCTACAGTCTATACTACCAAGTACGAAAACCAGTTAGCAACGCGATCAGCCAGCGCTGCTTTTGACGACAGCTACTTGGGTGGGTTGCTTGAAAGTAAAACTGTTGCAGTTTGTTGTAGTGGTGAGACCAAGCCTGGAATTCTTCATTCAATATGCAGTGATGCCCTTTCTTGTGTATCTATCCAAAATGTAACAGAGCCTAACCTGGCAACCATGTATCCTGCATCCTCTCCCACTACTGGGAAAACACATCAAGTCCTGCAGGTCAGCAGCTGCCTGTGCCAGTCTCTCCTCTTGCGGCAGCCTCCTTCCTCCCCTCCCCTCCAACCTGCCTATCCACCTAGCTGCCCCTGGCTAATCAGAGTAGCCTAAATATCTGCAGCCAGGAGAACAGGCCTGAATCAGTGTCGGAGAATCTGTCTTGATATTCTAAAGACAGCAGTTGTCAAACTCGGGTGCCCGCGTGGCGGGCGGGCAGGCAGCAACACGTCACGGACGGACAGCCAATCAAGCAGTAAGTCCCGCCTAGCGTTCCGGCAGCTCATTGCCGGATGACACTGCTGGGTGTGACCCACTGTTAATGCTTGCCGGGGAGGAGAGCAGGCAGCAATGTGATCCCCAGGATCGCGCTGCTGCCTGGGGCGACAGGGGCTTCGATCTACTTACAAAGCAAAATGCTGTCATCCTGGGGGTGCGGGAAGCTCCGCGGTTGCCTCTGCAGGGCTCCCCAAGCCTCGGACACTTGAAAAGAAGTTATTGCGACCTGCTTCTAGTTTTTGATCACAAACCTGGAAGTAGGTTGCAGTTGCTTCTTTTCAAGTTTCTGAGGCTTGGAGAGCCCTGCGGAGGCATACACAGATCTCCCCGAACCCCAAGGAGGCCAGCACTTCGACAGGTAAGATGATCGAAGCCCTGTCGCCCTGGCAGTAGCGCAATCCTGGGGATCACATTGCTGCCTTCTCTCTTTCCTACCCCTTAAGGGGACAGAGCCAGAGGTATTCTGGCTGGGACATGGTGACCCCCCAGTTTGAGAACCTCTGAGACTATAATAGGTTGTATTCATTCAGGATAGAAATAGATGCATTTTAAATCACAGTATACCATTTTTATGTCTGACAGGTTATTCCGTTGCTGTGGGAGATTTCAATGGTGATGGCCTAGAAGGTATGGCTCATTCAGTGTTCGCCACAAATATCTTCAGTAATTAAGAAACCTATTTGAAGGGTAATTGCTCCAATTCATACTAATGACAGAAGAGTACATTTCTTTTATTTTCAGATTTTGTCTCTGGTGTCCCAAGAGCAGCAAGAACTTTAGGCATGGTAAGAAAGTTAAATAAGGTGTGTTCAATAGTAGCTTTTCCCAGAAGTTACTAGCGTATACCACTATACATTTTAAAATTCGCATCTCTTGCATAGGTATCCATTTACAATGGAAGAACGATGGCATCCATGTACAACTTTACTGGAGAACAGGTATGTCTTTCAGAGAACAATGTTTTGACGTACATTTTTTACTTCGAACAATCTAATGTTTTTATGATTACACAGAATAACCTAGAGCAAATTGTGGTGGTGCTTGGTGGGGTGGGGTGGGGTGAGCTTGTTCTGCAATCTTAAATCCTTTTGGGGGGACATTATCACAGGATGAGATTAATATGTAGATCAACTGTAAGAGGACTGAACAGCCCAATCCTGTGCTGCTGGGATCCTGTAAGGGCAGCAGTGCTAAAACTATGACAGGAGCTGCAGCAGCAGCTGGGTTCTCCTCGAGGGAAGGGGAATGTCCATCCCCTTCCCCTGAGGACATCTGCAGGCTTCACAATGGCGCTAATCAGTGGTGTCATCTAAATGATTTAAGAACAGGTACTCACTTTTGATTGGCACGTGTCGGGACCCGCCCACCGGAAATGACGTCATAAGCCAGAAGTGATGTCGTGGCAGGAAGTGACATGAAAGAGCCCTTTTTGAGGCCTCAGATGATTTTAAACTGACCCAACAGTTGCAACAGTATTCCACAGCACCCCCAGAACATGTTAAGGAGGCCTGGCATCATGTTAAAACCCCAGAGCAACTCATTTTTCAGTGGCAAGGAAAGGAAAGGCTCCGCTCGCTGCCTGCCTGCCTGCCTGCCTGGCTCTGAGAACATGCAGGCAACTCAAACATGCAGGAAATTCAAACATTGCAGAGGGCGGAGTCGACGAGTGGGCGGGTGAATGGGCGGGGCCAGCTGTAATCCTAGAAACCGGTACTCGCGTACCCCCTGCATGACATCACTGGCGCTAATCCACACTCCGCCTGCTATTTTGCAGGCATTGAACACAGCAGCGCCGTGGCCCAAAGCAGGGCATAGGTTCTGGCAGTAATCTCCACGGCCAGTCCCACCCCCTGCCTTGTCCCGCTCCTCTCCCTGTGCCCAGTCCCACCTTCTCCCATCCTCCCCATGCCTTCCCCATGCTCTTCCCCATTCTGAAAAGGTGTTCTGCTGCCCAGTGGGAGTGCTTACCACAGGACCCTCCTCTGTCCATTGCTGGGTTCAGCACTGACTGACATTGGCCCAGCGCCAGCTGTAGGGCCTCTGGTGGTGGTGCAAACGTGCTTTACGATGCATTTACTACACTCGGAGATTGCGCTGGGCCAGCACCAATGGCACTGAGTCTGATAGGATCTGGCCCTGAGAAAAGCTGTAGCCAGTAATCTGTACGACTGAAGAGAATCTGTGACAATGTTCTTGTGAGCTCCTGTAAATCCAGAAACAAAATCTTCAAGCCTTACCCCCTCCCACTTTTTCTGTAATTGATTGGGCCAGACTTATTGTTCGTGAATATTTTGTGAATTGTTTGTGAATATGCTGCATTTAGAACTAGCTCTCACTACAGAAAGTCCTTATGACTAGTTAGAAATACCATTGGTGCCTGCTGAGGCTTTTTAAAAACCAAATTAATGTATATGAATGGGGCAGGATGCACTTCTGTAATTACACTAGTTTTACACGGGAGATAAAGCATTCAGTTTCGCTTGCTCTTTTGCGTAAACAGATTTGCATGGGAAAGCTCATGGTTTCACAACCAAACGTCTTTGAAGTGTGCATGGAAAGGAAGCTTTTACTGGGAAACAATTTGCTAGTGCCTGAAAATCTTTACTGAAGCATTTGCAACAAATGCAACATTTTTCTGTTTAATTTTGTCTCCCAGATGGCTGCATATTTTGGATATTCTGTAGCTGCCACAGATATCAATGGAGATAAGTAAGTTATGCCTTTTCATTCTTTCTGGGAAGACTGTCTTTTTATGTCTTGGCTAGGATAAAAATAGAGTCTTTGATAAAGAAAGAGAAACAGAAAACCAATGCCATGCGTTCTTAACTTCTTTTGCTGCATTGTTCTGCCGGGTTTCCCAAGTTTCATTCACTACAGTAATTCATTGGCCCACGAAGACATCATACACTGTCAGACTATGAATTCTTAGGAACTGGAGATGATTTGTTCACTTGTAATTCTAGAGGTTTGCCAATGCTTATTCCCACTTGTCATTCATTTCTCCCTTCCGACCCTATAATTCTGTATTTTTCCTACAGTAGTATGGCTTCGGGGAGGGGAATGGTAAATACTGCAGGTGAAGCAATGCACTGTGTAAGTGGCCCCTCCCACTTGCCATCGGAGCCGTTCTGGGAAGTTAACACACAAGAGGTGCCGTTTGGTTCAGCGAGAGCCTGCACTTTGCTGTCGCCACCCAGAATGGCTCTTAGGATGAGTGGGAGGTGCCATTTGCACAGCATGTTGCAGCAACTGCAGTGCTTGGCATTTTGTCCCACCTCTAGCTATGTGACTGCCTGCCTCCCTTATTTTTCTGCTCCCCTCCCAACCAACTCCCCATTCCCTGAATGAGGTACCACCTATAGGTTCCATGCTTTGTTGGAGGTTTTAGTTGATATTAGCATGTTGTGAGTCAATTGTTTTTATGACTCTGGGAGAATGTGTGTGTGTGTGTGTGTGTGTGTGTGTGTGTGTGTGTGTGTGTGT
>JAJKFI010000015.1:4462985-4478685 GCA_029204185.1 Lerista edwardsae
GTGTGTGTGTGTGTGTGTGTGTGTGTGTGTGTGTGTGTGTGTGTGTGACTGACTCTGTGTTGGTGCTCTTCAGCCTCCTTCCAGGAATCTTACTCTTAAAGGCATTATGTGAAGCCTGAGGGGCTTCAATTGGAGTGGGAAACTAACCTTCTTACATTAGAAGTAGGCCAGGTACAAGGGAGTGGCAACAGGATGCAGGGATGTTGTTGTCTCATGTGCTCCCTGAGACATCTGGTGGGCCACTGTGAGATACAGGAAGCTGGACTAGATAGGCCTTTGGCCTGATCCAGCAGGGCTTTTCTTATGTTCCTAACAACTCTCCCCAACTCGCCTGTGTTCTTTGAGCAAGCATACAGAACAGTTTGACTCTCAGGTATTATGAATAAGTGGCTAATTACTGCTTAACAGATATCAGTAATAACTCTTGAGATTTTCACATACCTTTTAAAAAACGTTCAAACACACACATGATTTCTTCTTTACCCTAAGGCATAAGACAAAAATGTACTTACAATGCTGTCCTAAGCATATCTATTCGGAAGTAAGCCCCACTGAATTTAGTGGGCTTTACTCCCAGGTAAGTGTGTCTAGGATTGCAGCCTTAGTAATAATATAAGAATGATCTAGTTGGAGTTGAGTACTGAGTCCCACAAATTTCAGTATTGAAAAGTTAAGCACATGTTTACCTTTCCCATTGAAATCAATGAGAATTAGGCATTCTTAACTTGGCTGGATTGTGACTGCCAATAGTATAAACTTGTGTTTCCAAAAATGGGAATTGTTTGCCGCAACTGAAATACTTCCTTGTATTCTTTTTATTCTTCACAGTTATGTGGATTTGCTCATTGGAGCCCCACTCTTTATGGATCGTAGTTCTGATGGCAAACTTGTCGAAGTGGGTCAGGTGACTGTTCTTCTTCAACAAGCCTCTGGAGGCTTTCAGAGTCAGCTCATGAAGTTGAATGGCTTTGAGGTCTTTGCGAGATTCAGCAGTTCTATTGCACCTTTGGGAGACGTTGACCAGGATGGCTTCAATGGTAAGCTAATACGTTAATAATGGTGTTTCTCAAACCGTGGGCCATGAACCAATTTCAGGTGGGTCACATAGCACCTAGCACATCATTGAAAATATGGAAATATGGGGTGCTGGAAAGGGGGAGGGCTGTGTGGTTATTTTGCTTGGGTCAAGGTTGTAAATAGGCTTTTTTCCCTTTCTGATTCACTTTGGTATTGGAAAATGGCTGAGAAATAACCCAACCTATTGCTGCACTCTCAGGAAAGCAGCAGGCTCTGGTGTCACAATGATGGCACTTCCAGCCATGACATCACTTCTGGTGGATCCTGGACAGATAGTTATTCTAAAAAGTGGGTCCTGGTGCTAAAATGTTTGAGAACAACTCCACATGTTATGGGGAATTTATGTGGATTATAATGCAATCCTGTTCATGTCTACTCAGAAGTAAGTCTCATTGAAGACCTGGTAGAACTGGACTCCAAAGAGTGTTCTGGCTGTCATCACCCTCCCGCACTTGTCCAGCCCCTGTTCTGCCCGCTCCAGTTGCTGCACTCCCCCCACCCTCTTTCACTCCTCCCCTTTGAAAGGGGCCCAAAAGAAACACTGTACCTCCTGATAAAATACCTCTCAGAGGCCCTTGCGGGCAGCCCTCCACACGTAGGAGAAGACACTGATCTAAATAGGATACAAAGCTCCCACTGACTCAAATGGTTTCTGGGTTGCAACAGAATCAGAGTTAATGCAATGCATTCCTTGGTTATATTTGCTAGTATAACACGTATCTGTTTATGCTTGGAGAATGAAAAGATACTTTTTATCTTCTAGACATTGCAATTGCTGCTCCTTACGGTGGGGAGAACAAGAAAGGGCTGGTGTACATCTACAACGGACGAGCCACAGGCTTGAATGGAATGCCTTCTCAGGTCCTTGAAGGACAGTGGGCCTCTGACTCCATGCCACCAAGCTTTGGGTACTCCCTGAAAGGAGCTACTGATGTGGACAAAAATGGCTACCCAGGTAACGTTTCAGGAATGGGCATTTGACTCTGGCATGTATCTCACATGGTCAGAGCCTTTTCTCCAACAGAGGGCCTGGTTCAGAATTGCATAGTTAAAGGTGACAGTGGTTTTGGATTTTCCCCTTTTCAAATCCAAGCTTAATTTTGTACCACCAAGCTATTGGGTATTGCTTCTCATTCATGCGGTGGGGAACATGTAGGGAAGGGGATAATCAGAATAGCAAGCTTTAAAATTACACCAGCTTTCATCAGTCTTATTGTTTTATTCTGTTTCCAGACTTGATTGTAGGAGCTTTTGGCGTTGACAAAGTTGTCTTATACAGGTAAGGGCTCCAAAAGAATAAGAGCAGAAAACCCCATGATGTTTGTCTTGATAAAAGCTAGCCACCTTGGGCATTTTGGCATGGGAAAGTCAGGGTATAAATCTCTTAAATAAATTAAAGCAGCAAAACTTGCTTCAGGGTGCAATCTTAACCTGGATTTAGGCTGGCACAGTTTGGCCAGCAAAGTTTGGCCAGCACAATACAAGGCCACCATAAAGCATGTTTGGACCACTTTTGGAGTCAGGAAGGATGGTGCACGTCTGTGTGCTGCCTCTCTGACTCAGAGAGTGGTCCAAACATACTTTATGGTGTGCCGGCCAAACAGGTTAGGATTGCGCCCTCACTCTGACAAGCTCTGAAGAAATAGGGAGGCTTTTACCTTCTCAGGGTGCTATGATTGTTTGGTGCTTGCCGTAGGAAGACCAGGCTGAGGAAGAGCTTTTCCCTCTCTTCTTCTGGCTCAGCAGCTTTGAAGCAACATTGGCCTGTAGGCGAGGGAGGCAGTGTTCCTGGTGCCTTGTCTTCTCTGCCCAACACACAACTGCCTCTAAATCTGTGTGCCTCATGGCCACAGTTAGAAGATCACTGTGCGCAGCAGCTGCCATGCTGGTGTGCGGTCATGAGAGTCCACCATTTCTCCAGGTTTGGGTTTGTTTTGAAACAGAGCTCTGAACTTGACAGTCCTGGGGAACTGTCCAGGCATGCTGCTCAAAGTGGCAGTCAGCTAAAGGGGGCACTGTGAGGATGCAACTTCAGTGTACAAGGCAGACGCAGCCAAAAGGGCTCTAACAGGCTGAACCCATGTATATAGAAAGCCCCTGTATCAGTGAGGGCTCCACTCTACACCCCAACTATGGATAAGGAAACCACAGATATGGGGGGAACGTTATATAGATACGCTATATAGATAGTGCTCCCCATGACCATTAGAAGTGCCTTTGTTTATTGTAGTAGCACTTGCAGTGCAGGTGCTTCTTGCTTAACATTCTTCCTTAACTGAAGAACTGAACATGCAGGCAATAAGCTTGTATGCTCTAGAGAGATTAGCAGGAGGCTGTCCTGCGTCCTGTTAGTTGCCCTCTAGTGTGCAGGCTGGTTGCCTGCACTTTTGGTTCTTAAGGAAGAATGTTAAGCAAGAAGCACCCCTGCTGCAAGTGCTATTACAGTTAAAAAAAAAAAAGGTACCTATAATGGGTGGGTGTGGGAGGGGGAGGAGGTCCCATTGGATCCGAGGGTAAGAGAAACCGTGGATAATGGATCTACGGACACAGGGGCCTGCCTGTATTTGGACGTCAATCTTTCTATTGGCATGAGATGTAAGACGGAGGTCAAAGTGTCTCCTCTTGCTGTTTCTCTACATTCTTTTTACTGAACATGTGAAACTGCCTTATACTGAGTCAGGCCATTGTTCCCATTGCACAGTATTGTCCTCAGTGAATGGCAGCAGCTCTCCAGGGTTTGAGGCAGGGAACTTTCCCAGCCCTACCTGGAGATGTCAGGGAATAAGCCAAAAGCTTTCTGCTTGCAGAGCCCATTCCTTTTCGCTGAATTACAGCCTCTTCAAATTCCTTTGTCCGCATATGTTAGAATATGATCCTTTCTTCCTGCTTTACATGAAATGTAGAGTTATACTGCCTAGAGATTGATGGGGGGGGGGAGGTCTTTCGTGCAGGAATGCCTCTTGCCTAACTATGGTATTTGCTTCTTTTGAAAAGGGCACGGCCAGTCGTTACTGTAAATGCTGTGCTAGAAGTTACCCCAACCATTCTAAATCCGGAGAGTAAAACCTGTGTTCTGAGTGAAAACGTCCAAGCGTCTTGGTAAGGGAATCCTTTTAAAATTCATTTTCAAAGACTAATCAGTGGAGCAGGAGCCCTTTCAGAAGGTCAGAAAGAGCAATGAGAAATAAAGTTCTAGTGTTTCCTCTCCCTATAACTCCTGGTCTTATCCAAACAGGAGTGGCGCATTATTCTCTCACGGGAAGGTGCATGGTCTATCCATGCACTGAGAGCAGAAAGGCATCCATGTTGTCCTTCCTCTGAATTTCTCTCCAGGATTTCAGTCCTTAGCCTGGTTTGGAGTGACGCACAGTATACAAACCCTTTCTGTTATACAAGCGTGTCACGTTTAATGTCCCCCTGAGCAGTGCAGATTCGTCATAGCACTGTTTGTCTTAGAGATATATTTAGCAGTTGCATCAGAGCCTGTTTTCAGTAAATGTGCTTTTTCTTAATTATGCGTTACTTTCCCCCTACAGCTTCACAGTAAAATTCTGCTTAAAAGCTGACGGCAAAGGAAGTCTCCCAAGGGACCTCAGTAAGTTCTGTTGATTTACCCACTGTAGGCACCGTATCTGCTCATGGCGTTCAAGTGGCAATAATAATGCAACGGCTACATTTCTTTAGCTGCATTTTTTGCTGTCACTTGTGTATGCATGCCAAGATTGGGCAAAGGCACACACCCTTTAAAGCTGCGCTTTCAGATCTTACACTGGTCCTGGTGTGATTTGTGTTGGAACTACTGGCAAAACAGCTCTGAGCAGTCAGACAAACAATGCTGGGAGCTAGTGCCCAACTGGATTCAAATGTATCCATGTGAAATTTTTTTTAGTAATGTAGAGGAGCAAGGATTCATCACCAACCCCAGCAACTGACAATTGACTTGCAGATGTGTGAGCACTGGGAGGAGGGAAGAGCAGAAGATGGGTAAAGCTAAGGAATGCCAAGGAGTACAGGCTGCTATACCTCTGGGACACACATTGCCCAGGGCCCCAAGATGCTGGAAGCTAGTTTTTGCACATTCAGCAGATTAAGTGAAAAGCCAGCTTCTGGGCTAAATCACTTCAAAAGACTAGTGGGAACTTGCATACCTGAATATTCATTTGTTGGGAAACTATCCCAGCATATGTGTCAGAGAAGCCTAAGTGAAAACCCTTCTCCCTGACTGTGATATAGCTGAGAAACAGGCTTGCTTCTTCATCTGCAAGGACAAGGACAAGTTGCATCTGCGAGGATGCTACTTCATCAAGGTGAGGACAAGATGCAGCGGGGATCTGCTGCAGCCTTCACTATACAGGTTAACTTGCTGTTGATTGGATAGAAGCTCCTGCTGCAGGTGGTGGGCGCTGATGTCAGTGGCCTGGGCAGACAATCCTAGCCATGTACTTGCATGAGGCTGACTTCAACCTTTCCCTGCTTCCACTTCCAATTTGTATCTCCCAACCATAAAAGGCTAGGGTTCTCAAGGATTGCCACCAAGAAGCACCCTCCTCTCATTTTTCAGTGCACCATTGCTGGTCGCCACTGCAGGTCCGTACAGTCTTAAAGGTTGCTTAACTGTATACTTCTGCTTTTGGTGATAGCTTTCCATGTGGAGCTTTTCCTGGACAAACTGAAACAAAAAGGTGCTATAAGAAGAGCCCTGTTTGTCCACAGCAGACAATCTGCCCACTCTAAGAACATGACTGTCACAAAAGGAGGTCGTATGAATTGTGAAGAGCTTCAAGCTTTTTTAAGGGTAAGAGTACAGGCACACTCTTCTCTTTTCCCCCTGTTTTTAGGCATAATCTTTTTGATACCTAGAATTGGGGATCGTCAGTCAAAAGCTTGTCAGTGTGTTTACTCTAGAACAGTATTTCTCAGTAGTATATGAGATGGTAACTGGTGGTATGTGTGGGGACCCCCCCAGGCCCCTGCTGCATGGCAGTGAGACCAGGAATGCAATGTAACAAGGAGAGGAAGGAGGGTCGGCAGGGTCGAAAAACCCCTCCTCTCCACTGAGCCTCTTACTGCTTGTTGCATTATGTCTGGCCTCCGAAAAAACAGACAATGATGTCATCGCAGTTACTCCCAGTTATATTTCCAATAGCAGAATAGTTCCCCCTGAATGACTCCACATGCAGAGTGGTACAGCAGGGGACAAACATTGAGAAACACTGCTCTAGAAACCAGTGGTGTCATTCAAATGATTTAGGAACAGGAACTCACTTTTGATTGGCACTTGTCTTGATTGGATTGGCACCTGGAACCAGCCACAGAGCCCGTTAGGATCCGGAACGCCCGTTCTGTTCCGTTCCCCCTGAATGACATCACTGCTAGAAACCTTTTTCAACATTCTGAAACTTGTCAACTAATTCCAAGTGATTCTGCTGGGAGAAAGAAATAAAGAAAAACATGGGAGAAGGGAAGAGACATTACAAATACATGAATATAGTTCTGCCTTCTTTCATGCACCAGAGGAGCCACAGAAACATTTTTTTTCCACCTGGCTTGGGACAGAACTTTGAATTTGGACTTTTCACAATGGTTACTGTTTTGATTTGAGCCAGTGGAGATGCTGCATCAAGAAGGATTAGAATTTTCCTAACTTGAAAAAAAAATTATTTTGCTCTGAAATGCTCTTAAAATGCTTTATTGCAGTTATAATATGTTACCTAGTGATTGTCTTTTTCTTTAACTATATATATTTTAATGCTATATTTCTTGCCATTTGAACATTAAAACTGTAGCTAGTTCTAAAGAACAAACTTCGTAGCAGTTGTATAATGTTTGCGTAGGAAGTCTAAATTCAGTGTCACATTGCAATTCTGATTTTTGTTGTTTTCCTAAAACTAACCTCATTTGTATTCCCTTTCAGGATGAATCTGAATTTAGAGACAAGCTGACTCCAATTACCATATTCATGGAGTATCAACTGGATTACAAAACAGCTTCAGATACTGCTGGTTTGCAGCCCATCCTCAACCAGTTTACTTCTGCAAACATCAGCAGACAGGTAAAATTCTGATTGATTGAATGAAAAACACTTGTGTACACTTTTCTACCACCTATCAGTATACCTAAAGTTGATTCGCATGATGTTTCTTAGAAATGTAACCATTTTATTCAAATGATCCACCACCTTCGTGATCTTTGGATGTGGTATTGGGCTGGAGATTAAAACAGGTCGATCTTTGAATCTCAGAAGATGGTGATCCTAACAGGTTTTCTGAAAGATTGGCCAGGTGCAATGCTTAGCACCTTAGTAATGCCTAAAAGCCCACATATGCTGCTCTGACCTCCTGGAAGGACGAGTCTTGCCTTCTCAACCTAGACTTTTGAAAGAAAGTGAATGGGTCCTGGTTGTGTACTTTTTGGTATAGTTGCCCATGCATGTTGTTTTGCTTTTTTTTAAAGCAAGTAAGCCATTTTGCTATTTCCTCCTTCCACTAGGCTGCTTTGTTCCCATAGGGAAAAGGATGCGTATTACTAGTGCTAACTTTTGCACTTAGGTAAAAATCTTAGGTTTTACATCATCTATAAATACTGATGGAGACTGAGCTGTTAATGTCATGGTCACACACACTTAAGTGTTTTTCCTCTGTCGAACCTAGGCTCATATTCTTCTTGATTGTGGTGATGACAACATTTGCCGCCCGAATTTGCAAGTGGCAGTCAATAGGTAAAGTCTAACAATTATTCAAAACAGCAGTGCTATGTTAGGGAAGCCTGTTACGATACAAGAAAGAAACTGCTTTTGCGTTACTTGAATTTGTGCTGCAGAGTTAGGAACAAACTCTCCAACTTATATAGGTAACAGTACCCCACTAACATTTTGTTTTGTTTTATAAGGAAAAGTCACTTGGGAAGGGAAGAATATAAAGCAGAAGAATGACTGGGGATTTGGTGCTTAACCCTTTAGCCATTTGCTGCTTTCCTGTTCCAGAATTGCCCCACAAGTGGCATTTCCTCCCTCACAGTTATGGATTTTGAACTCTGCCAGGGGGCAGGCTTTGAAGTGAGAACTTTCCACTTCTCTCAGTTGGGCTCTGTTGTACTCATTTTCATGTAAAACGTAACTATCAGCCCAATTCTATAGTGCCGTGTCCCGGCCCCCCCCCCGTCCCCCGGCTATGGCTGTAGCTTATGGGCACTGCAGCAGCCGTAGGAGGCACCTCTGGAAAAGGGGACATTTGTCCCCTTCTCCTGGGGTAAGGGCACTGGGACGTCAATGGGCCAGCATAGACTGAGAGCCTCCATGTTGGGCCACACAGCCTGACACGGAGGATAGGATATGGTGCTGGAGGCCACCACCAGTCCCATCCCTCCCTCCACCCCTCCCCCTGCCCAGTTTTGCCCCCTCCCCACTTCCCCCTCCCCAGGCAGGCCTTACCTCTGACTGGTGCTGCTACAGTGCCGGCTGCTACAGTGCTGGGGCACAGCACCAACTAGTGCGGCCCCAGCTCTGGTGCTCTTTTTATCAGATGCTGTAAACGTGCTTTTTACACGTTTACAGTAAATGTAATGTAAACGTAAATGTAATGTAAATGTTAAATGTAAACATTTGTGGCAGCTGGAGCTGGTGCTGAGCAGCAGCGCTGGCGATGTGAGCCCAAGGATTGGGCTCTGTGTCACTTTAAGGGGTCACTTGTTATTACATATCCTCTATTATTTTACTACTAGATACAGGGATGATACAGTGATACTGTGCTGTCGATCCAGAAGAGGGCAGTGGTGTTTCTATATGTGTACATGTTTTAGGAGGCCTGGCACTTTCTATGAGTAGTAACCTGGGATGACCGAATAAAATAGCAATTAGAGATCCTTGGACAAGCAGAACATATCTACATTCCCCCCTGTACTACGACCAAAAGGGCCCTGTTTAGGAACTTGCAAAGGCATTTGGCTGCTTGTTGGTTGATTCAGAACACAGGGCTAGATTGGAATGGTGTAGACTGGATAGGCAAGGCAATTCACAGCTTATGGTTAAATGTATGGGTGTTCTGCCCTGTATTGCACTTGGCCACCAAACTGCTCCCCACCCTTTCTTTTATGTGTGAGATCCTTTGTAGTTTGCAAATGAAGTTACTTCAGGGATCCTCTAAGGCAGGGGTCGCCAAACTGGAGACTGCTGCAGCACCTAAAAAGGCTCCTCGGCACAACTAGTGCTTATCCTTCTGCCAGGGAGTGTTGGGACAGCCACTACTACAGCCTCCAAGTGTCACAGTGGCCAGTCGTGCCTGCCTAGAACATGGCGTACACAGCCTGCTGGGGCGACAGAACCTGGAAGTGGCTGGCTGCGGTGACACCAGAGGGCTGTAGTCGCTACTGTCCCACCATTCCCTTGTGGAATGGTAAGCGCCGGTCACCTGGTGGACAGAAAAAGCAGTCTCTGGATCCGGCCCGCAGGATGGAGTTTGGAGACCACAGCTCTAAGGCAGCAATTTTCAACAAGTGTGCCACGGCACATTGGTGTGCTATAAATGGTATGCAGGTGTGCCGGAGAAGTTTGGGTCATTTATTAGTTGGGCCATTGGGGAATGCGAGCCTTCTACCAGCAGCCTGGAGTGTCTTACCAATTGTCATAAACCTAATGGTGCGACTTGACAATTCTAGTGCCTTGTCAGTATGCTGTGAGATGAAAAAGGCTGAAAATTGCTGCTTTATTGGGGAAAAAAATCAGTTTATGTAGGTGTCATGTGCCAAGGTCATAGTGCCTCTAACCATGGCAAGGAGTTCTTCCTACAGTAAATTCCCTGCCACATCAATTGTCTTCAGAAACTTACAGACCTTGATTTAGTGTTGTCAGTCTTCACACAGGATCATGATATATTGAGGAGGTTGTGAGTCTGTGAGGAACATGTCCTTTTGTGAGTTTATGGCTACATGACGTGGCCTTTCAGTTTCACACAAAAACGTTACCCTTGTGGTTTGCTTTCATTCCTCTGCTGTGACACAGATGTGGTGTATGATACGACTTTACATTCTCCTTCCTCACATGCTGCAATTTCTGTGGTGTCAAATAAATGTGTTCATGTTTTAATGAAAGACATGCTTTATGTAGGATGAGCCTTTCAAGAATAGAATATACCACAGTTGGCCATTTACGGTGATTTTTATATGTATGTTAGTGAACATCCATTCCACTGCTCCTGAGCTCACTTACAATTGTTTTGACAATAGCAGTAACAAAAAGGCCTTTTAAAAATAAGATATGCTGCTGAAATACAAAAACTTGGGGGGAAAACCAGGAGCAGGTTTTTGTGTAAAAGGACACTAAGGGCCCAATCCTATAACCCTTATTGCTGGCAGTACATGTGTACCACTAGCTCTGGGTGTCTTAAATGTGCCGTAAAGCACTTTTACAGCATCCGGAGAGTAGGGAGTGCCTGCGCAGGGGCCAGAGCCAGTTGGCACTGTGTCTCAGCACGAGCAGAATGGCTGGCTAGCGCTCCAGCAGTGCCGACCACTGGCAAGACCTTTTGATGCAGTGGGAGGCGGTAAGGAGTGGGACTGTACAGGGTGAGGTGAGGTGAGGGCCAGAGTGGGCCTGCGCAGAGGTAGGACCGGCTGTGGCTTCCACTGCCAGATCTTATCCTCTGTATCAGGCTGCACGGCCCGATTCAGGCCTCCTTAATTCTGCGCCTGCTCAAACGTGAGTGCAGAGTTGAGGAAACTGATTGTCACTGCAGCAGTGTTACTTGAGGCAAGGGAGGAAATGCTCTCTAGCCCCAAGGAGACCCTGGCAGTGGCTTTGGAAGCCTCAGGATGCAGCAGTTGCCATGTTGGCACTGCTCCTCTGGGAACTACTGACCTGAGGATCGGGCTGTAAACAAGTCAACAGGGTAAGTGTCTTCTCTATAGCAGTGCCATAGTTATGGAACACCCTCCCTGTGAATTAAGAACAAAACCCCCAATGTTGGCCTTTTGCTCTGCTTTTTTAGTTGTATGATGTGGTTTTTGTCTTGCTGCTATTATTGTTATTTTTAAGTGTATGTTTTGTGGCTGCCTTTTTGTATTTTAATTTTTTTTTGGTTGTCAGCTGCCTTGGGCCTTCTGTTGCAGAAGGGAAAGATGGAATGTAGGTGTTCTAAAGTAAATAAACTCATTTCTGGCACGGAAAGCAAATTATTGGGCTGAACACGTACTCAGCACCTAGTTTTCTAGTTCTAACTAGTATGTGTCTTCTTGGCTGTGATACCATTTTGCACCTGGTTCCATTTGATGGATGCAAGGGTTCTTAAAGGAAGAAAAGTATATCCTACAACCTTGAAATCTTTTGTTCCATGTTGGTCCTGTGCAGTGATCAGAAGCAGATCTATATTGGCGATGACAATCCTTTAACCCTGATGGTCAATGCCCAGAACCTAGGAGAGGGAGCTTATGAAGCTGAACTCTTTGTGACTGTCCCACCTCAAGCAGACTTCATTGGCATAGTTCGCAACAATGAGGTAAGTCTATTGAGAATGTTGCAACTGGTGTTGTTGTAGATACTTGGTGAGGTTGATGTTGTGAAGTTGGGACTAGACTAACATCAAAGTCTTTGTTATTCAAACCTTGGGTTTTTTATTCCAGATGTCTGGTTTATAAGTAAAAGTCATATCTAGAAAGTTACTGTTAATGGATCTGTTTTATGGTCTCCAGTTATGTGGCAGCCAGTTTGGTCCAACATGGTAGATTGAAGAGATCTAGAGTACAAGTCTGTTTGACCGTAGACCCACTGAGTGGACCATTTTCTGATCACCTAAATTCTTTATCTATAATCGTAATAATCGTAATGTGGCGAGGATGAATATGTCCCATGTGATCAATATATGTATGCAGTGCTCTCCTTTGAGGGGGATAAGTGATAAATGTGTTTGACTGCAGCTTCATTGGCAGTTGTAAAAAGTTCACCATGTGGAGCTGGGCCTATATGGTTACACTTCAAGGAGGCCAGATGGAGGATAACAATGTGAGTGGGCTCCATGCATGATAAAAGGCCATTACCAACATGACACGGAAACGGATTACATGGAAAAATTGGGCTTGGGAAAACTTTGAGGCCATAACAGGCTCTAGGCAAGGCTAGTCAGTGAATTTCATGCTCTTCAGTAGAGATTGATCTTATACCTCCCACGTCCAAAGCAACACTGTTTCACTGTGCCACATATTCACATCAAGTGATAATTCAATACATCCTAGACCCGTGGTCGTCAACCCTTTTTGTGCCATGACCCCAGTATATAAATAAAGTATGAGACTGGGGACACCACTGTGAATCCTGCCCCCTCCTAGGACCCTATCCCACCCACTCCCCATTCCCAGCACTGTTCACTTTAACCAAATATTCTTATTAGAGAGAGCAGAAGAAGTTACCATGAAGCCTGGCATTAGTGAAAGCTATTTTAGCACAATTGCTAAGACCCTGAGCAGGACTGGGACATGATCGCCTGGTACCGGAAGGCGTACTCCAGATGCCTCCTCCTTTACATGGTGGTGCTCTAATTTAGTGGTCTTCAACCTTTTTCATTCCTGTAAGTTGCTGCGACCCTACAACTGAGGCTTCGCGACCCCATTGAGGTCCTGACCTCAAGGTTGAAGAACAATGTCCTAAACTTTTCAAGGAGGACACTATGACAACAGAGGCGGATCTACAGGGAGGGCAAAGCTCTAAGTGTTGCAAGAAGCCTTACCCTGTCATGTAAATCCCTCCTCCCCCTTGCTGCTGTAGCCAGTAAGCAACGCCAAGATGTTGCTTTTCCCTGTGAGGATTGGCTAAAAAGGTGCAGGAGAGGAGTGATTTCCACTGCAAGGTAAGGCTTCTTGCAAAACTTAGAGCTTTGCCCTCCCTTAGATCTGCCTCTGTATGACAATTGTTGCTTGGGATCCACATATTAGTTTCCTAACTTCCTGAGCCCTGCGACTTTATGATAAGGCTTTGGTAACATTGAATATGGAAGTACACTCATTTTCAGTGTTTTTGCTTATAAAGCATTGAAAAGAAGGTGACTGTTAGGCAAAATGAGCCAGTGCACTTTCCTTAAAATGTCACTTGTTACTGTTTGACCTGTCGCAGCAATTTTGTTTCATCCCTTGAGTTGGTGTGGAACGGCCAGCTGGAACAATAAAGCTGGATGATCCACACTCTAAAGTGGGAGAGAGGTGTCTATCTAGCAACAGAGAGCAATCTGCCAGACTGCTTCAAAGCCAGGCTGCTAAGACAAAGCTATTTCTGCATAGGCGCTTAGAGCCACACATTGGTTAATTAAATTAATTCAGGCTCATCCTCTTAGAGCTTGGGAACGAACAGAGCAATCCCAAGAGACTGACACCAGTGTCTAGCAGCGGCTGCTCTAGCTGTGCATGGCAATAATTAACAGGGTTTTTAAAACTTGATGAATTCCCCAGAAATTCGGCCTCTGTAGAAGTTCTTCCCCATCAAGCATTTAGGGTTACTTTCAGAGTTACAGATTGACCATATTACTGAGTTAAACATGTGGCACCCAGATTCTGGAACACTCTCCTGAGGGAAGCTCATCTCACCCACATTTGTTTACCTTCTGCCACTGTGTAAAAAGATTTTTTGTTTTGGCAAGCTAATCTGCTGAGTAATGTCGTTTTAGTTCCTGCTGTTTTAGCTGTCTTTTAACAATTGTTATCGACTGCTGTTTTCTTTTGCTCTACTGTTTTCTTGTGCTGTGGTTTTATTGAGTCCTTCTAAGCTGCCCTGGGCATTGTTTTTTGTAGGAAAAAGGCAGTGTATAATTATTTATAATAAAACATGCCAAATACATGAGATTTAGGAAGCAACTTCATACATGAAAGAACCAACATTTTTTTTTGTTTATGAAGTCAGCAATTCTTCTGTTTATTTATGGAACTGACCCAATATAATGACAGAATATCTTTGTCATAAAAAGTTTGGGGCAGTTTGTGAATTATGTGGTAACGATGTCATCAGCCTAATGCAGCAGTTCCCAAATGCGCCGTGGACATGGCACCCTTCTTTCATTGTTGCCTCTTCTTCCCAACTCTCCTGGGTGCCACCAACTTGGAACCTGCAAGACGGCAGGTGATTCTTGAGTGAGCCAAGATAGTGGTGCCCTGGGAAGATGCATGCCGCCATCTTGGTCCACATGAGTTCTTGTACAGTTCTCGTGAAATCTTACACAATCCATGATGGCAGCTCCCAGCAGAGCCAGGCAAAAGAGGCCAACAGGGACATCCTATGGCATCCTTTTGAGCT
The DNA here is from genome assembly GCA_029204185.1 of Lerista edwardsae. Lineage (NCBI taxonomy): Eukaryota > Metazoa > Chordata > Lepidosauria > Squamata > Scincidae > Lerista > Lerista edwardsae. Next base: position 4,477,327 of record JAJKFI010000015.1, read on the forward strand.
TGCTGCGGTGCATAGTTTGGGAACCATTGGCCAAATGCGTTAGGCAGACACTTTGTTTAAATTGCATGGTATTATGAAAGCGACACTTCATGATTATACTGATAGATTTGCTCGGTTTGCTAAGTAGGCAAAGCGATTGCCTCCTTAAAGCAGCACTGCTCATCTGGCACCCAGCTTGCTGTGATGGACTTGGACTTGGATCCATGTCATGTGTACAATGGATATCCTTGAGTAAATCACTCTTTCTCAACCTCAGTTCCCCATATGTAAAAATGAGAATAGCAGTCTACCATACAGGGCCTCAGTGAGATGAAACAGGTGCTCAATAGTATGAGGAACACTTTCAGAGTTACAACAGCACCTAAGATTTTAGTATGTACTGTGCTTGTGGAAGTGAAGGCTTGCCACAAATACCATGTGAGTCAGGGAGGAAGGAAAAAGAGAGACATTCCTCTCACTGACTGAACGGCCCTCTTCTTTCCACAGCCTGTGCCACTACTGCTTCCCATTTTCAGTGCTTTTGTTCTGGGTGCTGAGCCTTGGGGATTGTACCCCCCCCACACACACGCACACATTCTTAATGCATGTCCAGTTCTGTAGCAATTCACCTTGCTGCTGTGGGTGCCTCCTTATCAGACTCAAAGCCAGGGTTGTTCTGGCTCCAGGCCTGTCTCTATCCAGAGAGAAGTGGTGTTGAAAGAGAAGGAAGAGGTAATGCTGTTGTTTATTCCCAAACAAATCCTCCCATGGGGCATGAAAGGTTTCAGAGTGCCCCCATTCCAGCTGCTACCATAGCAGGGAATGAATGCCATCATTTTGTTCTCCATCCCTGTCCTCAGCATCTCTGCCACCAGCCAGCTGATTTGAAGACTAAACTACCTGTAACTTTAAACTTGTAGCTTACCATTGTGGAAATGTTGTTAGCCATTGGGGGAAACCAATCATAGTCAAATGTGCAATGCATGAGAAGAGATTTCAACAATTGGTTTCACACTGTGATTGAATGGAAGTCTCACACAGACACACATGACCACACACATACAAAGCTGCTGTTTGTTTTGAGAGGCAAGCTGTTGTTGGCATCAGTGTTTCACAGGGGAACATTCATAAATTTAGAGACTGCTTAGGAATTCAGTGTTAACTGTCGTATACAGAGGCATTCCTGCCTCAGAATGCATTTGGGGTAACAGTGGTGCTTATCTTCAGCAGCTTTCTGGAAATTTGGGGGATAACACAATTGCATTTCCCCCGACCTTCTAGACTCTCACATTGGTTTAAATGCAAAAAGCAAAAAGCCTGCCTCCCTTTGGTGATCTTCATGCCATTTCAGGCCCAACCACTGTACAGTATGCTCTCAAC
>JAJKFI010000015.1:4487156-4556556 GCA_029204185.1 Lerista edwardsae
CTCTCTCTCTCTCTCTCTCTCTCTCTCTCTCTCTCTCTCTCTCTCTCATAATGTGATTTTACTTTTGAAAGAGATAGTATGTATTTTTTCAGGGTACTTTTGACCATACAATATGTGATTTTCACCTTGCGCACCGACTTCAGAACCTAACTCTCACATACGATATGGACTGACTGTAGTTTCTTTTCTTGGCTTACAGCAAAGTCTTTGCATTGTAGTATTGACCCTTTTTCCAAAAGCTCTCATGAGAGCTGGCTCTGCCAAAATGAACCCACTTCCTTTGGTTGGTATCTGTTTTTAGCCATTAGTTCCTGGGCTGTGTTGTTATTCACAGATCTATTTGTAAATTACAAATAGGCTCCAATCCTACACAGCAGTGGTTCCCAAATGTTTTAGCATTGGGACTCACAAAAACGTTTCGCTTTACCAGCCAGTCAATCCTCTGTGCCAGTAATGGTGATTGGGCAGTAGGGATTTCCACTCTCCACCCCCGAAGTAGCAGGTTGTCTAATCCTTGGATGCACATAGTCTAATCTGCCTTGTCAGTTTCACAACCCATCAAAAATTGGGTAGTGACCCACTGGTGGGTCATAGCACCACAGTCTAGGAACTACTGCTCTACAGTATTACCTCCAATAGTGTGTGGGATATTCTAGCCCTTTGTTAAACAGTGCTATAGGAGACATTGTCAAACAGTGACGCAGGAAATTGGCATTGATTGGCCCTGCACTACCCAGAGTGCACTGCTTCCATTGGCTGCAGTAACTGATGGTCATAGGATGAAGAGATCTGTAGCAAGTGGTGTTATGGAAAGTATTACTGTACCCACATACTGGGAGTAATTCGCATTGACCACCATGAACAATGGTTCTGAATAGACTTGTATGTTAATATGGTTGTAGCGGCACAATGAAGAACCAAATTAAACACTGGATGTGTAGACTTGCAGAACAATAATCCTGCTTTTCTCAATTTACTGCCCAACCTCAAACACCCAGTAAACTAAAGGAAAAAAACAACAACCCCTGAGGTAATCACCTGCTATAGTCTTTGAAATCTCTGTAACTGTTGGCTGTAAAAGCTCTGGCTTTAGTTGGGTTCAGCTGAAATGAATTTTCCCCAGCCATTGCCTCAGCAGCTCAGATATGATTCTCAAGATGCAATCCTAACCAACTTTCCTGCATTGGCATAAGGGCAGTGCAGCTCTGAGGTAAGGGAGCAAACATTCCTTAACCTTGAGGAGGCTCCATGACTGCCCTCAGATGCAGGATTGTGCCCTCAAATGTTTAATCCATCAGTGCACCAGGCCTAAAGACTGTGTAGGTGAGAAGGTGTTCACAGAAAATGATGCAGGAAGCTCTTTTGAAACATTAGTCAGTTGTAGGCAGTGATGTCATTCAGGGGGAACGGACCAGAATGGGCTTTCCGGATCATAACGGGCTCCGTGGCTGGTTCCGGGTTCCTGACAAGTGCCAATCAAAAGTGAGTTCCTGTTCCTAAATCATTTGAATGACACCACTGGTTAAAGCCCCCTAGCACTACCATGATTCTGGCCTGGTTTGTGTGCCCCTGTGTGTGCTAAGTATCAATACACACTTTCAGAGTAAAATGGGGCTGACTCCCAGGAAGGATGTATAGGATTGCAGCCTTCGTGTCCCAGGTTTTGAGTGTGTGGTAAAAATGTCTGATTTACTTGATAATTTTGAAACGGGGGGCTGTGTACCTAGTTTCAGTTTTCTGGCTGTTGTGGAAAGTGGAATTAATATTTTGATAGTACTGTATGTTGGCAGGGTCTAAGTATAAAGGAGATATGTAACTTTGGAAGATGATGTTTTTCCCCCCAATATGCACTGTTGTTGTTTTTCCCCTTCTTTTCTCACAGATGGGTTTCTTCAAACGTGTGCGGCCGCCTCAGGAAGAACAAGAAAGGGAACAGCTGCAACCCCAAGAAAATGGGGAAGGGACATCAGAGGCTTAAGCAGTGTCATTTACCAAAAGGTTTAGAATTGGCACCATCTTCTTTTAAAGATGTGCATTTCTTTCCCAAGAGACAGACGATCCAGAACTGCACTGTTGTTGCCTTTTGGCACTGGGGATAGTCCAACTACAAAATGAGAGCAATAAATTTTAGCTTCCCTGATATTAATCATGTTCACGTAAGTGACTAATACATATGCACTGATAAGCATATTTTAGTGCTGTGATTGTGCTTATCCAGCTCCAGAAGGCAGACGTTTCTCCGTTTATTAATTTGGTACAATTTGATCTGCTGTGGAATTGGCATTTAAAGTTTGTAAACCAGCAGCATTTGTTCAATGAACAACGTGGAAGCTAACTGAAGACCTGCTATTAACCTACTTTCCCAGCTGGCCTTTTCTAAGGTACTCACCAATTCTTTGAAGTACTTACTTGCCTCTGCGTTTTACTGTATTTTCAAATGAGGAATATCTAATAATACAAAACATGTAGCAGATCATTGCACAGGTCTGCTTCAGTTGTCTCTTTGCTAATGATTTCACCACAGAGGTGAAGCTCTCTTAGATGGTATCCATTTAAGGAGTTACTGTCCACTTCTATGTGTTCATAGAATTCGTAATATGGAAGATGCACTTTGGTTATTTTTATGGGAGATCCTCAACCCTTTTTCTGAACACTACTATCCTCACACACAAGGACAATGGAAAATTCATTGAGTTTCACAACATTTTTTTTGTTTAATAACTGTCCATGCCTCCATGGGGACATGCTCCATACATAAATTTTGTATGTGTAGAAAGAAGCATTGCGTTAAAGTAAGAAACTTCCAAGTAATTTGTGAGGAAATGCATATTTTGCATTGAGAATCAATTATGCCAATAACATATATTTGCCCATCTTTACTTTGCGTAATTTAATTTTGCTTTTAAAAACCAGGTTTTACAAATAAAACTGCATTCTTTTAGCAAAAAAGTATGTTGTGGGAGGATAAGAATGGAGGAGGAAAGAAGAGAGGAAGAGCATGGTAGTTGAATAAGTTGGCCTTTAGGTCATAGAATTGTAATTATGGAAAGTGTGAGGACATTGTGCAGAGCAATAAAGTTCCACCTTCTAATAACTGAGAACCGAGCCATGCCCCTTTCTCAACTGTGAGCTTTCATCGGATATTTCCCAGGCAGTTCTGCTCTTCTCTCAGCTGTGAAGGTAAAGATTTGCTGCTTTAAAACATGAAAACTAGGGAGGGCCAAATCCAATACTAAATGAATGGGTGTTGCATTCCCAATAGTGGTGTGGCTGGGGCGGGGGGGGGGGGGCAAAATGCTAAGCATTTGGCCTGTCTGTTGGCCTGTCAATACTAAACATTTGACATGACAAAGGATGTGTTGTTAAGAGGCATGCTTAAGATAGGAAATGCCTCTTCTTTAACAACAACAACAACAACAAAAAGCCACCAGGAAGGGTGTGGGTGGGGAGATCCAAATTGAGAGTGTGACATAACCCACTTGTCTTGCACCATTTGCTATCTTATCAAAATTATGTGGTTTTGAATCACTGGAAATTTTTACTTGGTTTCCTAGTACTGTATTCTAGTATTATAAAATAATTATAATACCCTGGTTCTCATAAAAGAGAATATTCAAGGTCAATGAGATGGTGCTTATCTTGGGCCTAGTTCACACTTGCATTTTTCTCCTGTTGATTTTTCTGCTGTTGATCACTGTATGCTTGACCAGCAGCCACCTGTGTGAACTAGCATCATTGAAAAGCATTAATTCGAAGTGAGGAGATATGGAAGCTCTATCTGGGGTATCAGAGACCTGTGATAGTCACCGCATGCATGCAAGCCGTCACTTCACGTTGATCATGACTCAAGAGTATCACTATACTGATAGAGCTCATTTGCTTAAATTTCAAATTCAGGGGAATCCATCATTCTCTGTCCTTAATTATTTGATATTTTTGCTAGGCCACTTTCATGCTGTATTCTTTCATGTAAGCCAATGACACTGTAACTCTATGTAAATAGTATTCTACTTTACCTAAATTTCTTTCCTGAATGTCCTCCTGGCCATTCCGATAAATCAGCTTGTACTGTATGTAAATATTTTTTTTTAAAAAAAGAAATAGTCACAGAAGGTGTCAAAATGGAGTATATTGTCTTTTTTAACTTCCTTTTTTCGTAAGGAATATATATTTTGTACACAGTAAAAGTCAATCCATCAAAAGATACAAGCAAAAAAACTCCACCTCTCCAAAAACAAAAGTAAATGGTCAAGCTCCTTCCCTAAACCAGCTTATTTGGAGTTAATTACAAGCAAATAGGATCATTCTATTGGTCTGTCTAAAAGTAGTATGCAAATGAAGAAATCCTCCGTTAATTTATATCAAATTAGGAATTTGTAGTATACAGCAGTGTTTCTCAAACTGTGGGTCGGGACTCACTTGGTGGGTTGTGACTTGATGTCAGATGAGTTGCAGAAAGCTGGGAGCAGCTACACTTGCAACATTCCTTTTGTGAATGTTAACAGTTTGAATTTTCAAGTGAAGGTTTTTTAAAAAATTGTTTTTAGTTCAGTACTTTTCATAATAATTTGTCCTGATCTTGCTTTCTGTCAGGGACATTTCTTGGTTGTGCAATTGCTACAGTCTAAGAATGCCAGTTTGCATTCCAGGAGTATCATTTGATTATGTCACACTGATGACACTTCCTGCTGGATGATGTCACTTCCAGCTATGACATCACTTCCAGGTTAATCACTTCTGGTGGGTCCCAACATGTGCCATTCTAAAAAGTGGATCCCGGTCTAAAATGTTTGAGAACCACTGGTACGCAGTATTTTCCAAAAGTAAATGTTTATAGTTCCAAATGCTATCTTACATAGCAGTCCGTAAACTATATTTTACTTTTAACTATTAGAATTTCTTTGTGAATAAACATGCATATGAGTGTGCTGTAGTTTTAGTATTCAGCAGATAAACCTACATGGATGTAAGTTTCCTTTGTCCTAAATAATCCTCAAATCATTCAGCCAGTTGAAACCCTTTTCCTTGAAGCCTGCTTTTGGGTGGTGTTACGGGCGTAGCATAACTAATTCTAATAATACATAAATCCTTCATGAATACTGTAGGCTAAATGTGCCCATTTTACTAGAAATGTAAACGTAATTGTGTATAGAAGTGCAGCCTTAAGAAATCAACAGAAATGCATTCAAGATACAACTGCTGCTGTGGTGTGATTTCAATTTAGGGTATTCAGCCTATGAAGCTGCCTTATACTAGGTCAGACCATGGCTTCATCTTGCCCCATATTGCTACTCTGATTGGCAGTGGTTCTCTAAGCCACTGTGTATAGATGGTAGTCATTTTTTTAAAAGAAACATGGCAGATTGAAGATAAGAGAAATCCAAAATGGTGAACTGTAGAGGAGAATAATATTTAGAAGTAAGATATTGTAAGGAAATGAAGATAATGCTGTAACCCCTTAGTATTAACCTATTGTGTAACCAATGTTCCCTTTAGCCTATGTGTACCCCTTTCCCTTTCCCGTGTCTAATAGAAGGAAAATAAAAATTATTTGGGGAAAAAAACATGGCAGAATGATAGAGCCATCGTTGCTGTACTTTGTAAGAACGTAAGAGCCCTGCTAGATCAGGCCAAGGGTCCATCTAGTCTAGTCTCACAGTGGCCGACCAGACGCCACAGGGAGCACAGATGACAACAAGATAATGTACTTGTATCGTGTTGCTGCTCCTTTGTGTCTAGCATTCAGAGATAAGTTACCTCTAGAATCCAGAGGTTGCAGTCAGTCATCATGTAATACGTATACAAGTTTACAATCACAGGAACAGTGCATGTGATTATTATTCTTAATGTGCTGCTAACTCTAGCTAAGCAAATTTAGTTGGTTTTTGAAACTTATAAAAGCCTGACAAGCTAGATACCATAGCAGGGCCGGAAAAAATATATGAATGAATGAATATTCATATTCCATTGCTCTATCAGACAACCTTCAAATCTGTCACAAGCTGTTGTCTGCACACAGAATTAGATTGCACCAGGAAAAAGTGTGATCTCTTCAGTAATCCACTGCCTAGTCTCCATAAGACAGTACCATAGATGTTGCAGATGGGGGTGTTTTCTGTCTGTTGAAAATGAGGTTTGATTTTGAGTGCACTATTCCTTCTTTTTCATAGCATAGTTTGAGAAGTATTGAATTATTCCCATTGACTTCAACAGCATGTTATTTGATGTTATTGGTACTGAATCAGTGGGAGAGGAGATGAGCTTTCTGGGTTTAAATTTTTTTTTAAAAACCACTTACATGCAATAATCTTTTATAGCCAGTTCTAATTTATTACTTGCTAAATTATCATTACTGCTCATAGACCTAACTAAGAAAGAGTTATCCTACCATTCTGTGAGGACACTTTCTCCTATGGAACTACCTATTGTACTTAACCTCCAGTGACTTAAAAGCTGATTCACATATTCAGGTTTATTGCTTGCTGTCACAGGGCATCTATTAAAAAAGCATTGTGTCTGAGGTGAAATAAAACCTTTATGGTATATTTGATCTTTGATGGCTAATTCAAAGGCAATATTACCTCACTGCTTGACATTGGTGTGGCAAGTATGAATTTGTGTGTGCGTGTGCGTGTGCGAGAGAGAGAGAGAGAGAGATCCAGGGATTAAGAATATTTATAAACCACTTTTCATGAAAAACTTTCACAAAGCAGTTTACTTATCAAAATAAGTACAGAAATGGTTGCCTGTCCCAAAAGGGCTTGCATTCTTTAAAAAAAGATGCAAAAAGAGCTGCTAAGAAAGCTACTATGCTGGGGTGAAAAGTGACTCTTTACCCAGTTAACAGGTATTATTAAGGGCGCAATCCTAACCAACTGACCAGCACTGGGGTAAGGGCAATGCAGCTCTGAGGTAAGGGAACAAACATTCTGCTACATGGAGGAGGCCATGACTACTACTCCACTACAGGATGTAGAACATGCCCTTTTAGCACAGCTATGTCAGTGCTGGAAAATTGGTTAGGATTTGGGCCTAAGATTATCACACTAAAGATTATCACACCCATCATAGGGTCCTGATGCAATGCGAACACTTTAACCTGACAGTACATCAATCTCCCCACACTTGCCCTTCCTCCTATTCTTCCTTGCAAAGAATCTTTTGCACTTGTGGAGAAAGATATATGTATTAGTGCAAGACTCTTCTCACTCAATGCTGATGTTGCATGCAATGCCAAAGTCAAGCCCAAGAAAAGCATTACATGTGGTACAGCTTACTCAGGTTGGTTTGAAATTTATGTAGCATATAATGTGTCCCAGAGGTTGATATTGTAGGACAGTGAGGGCGCAATCCTAAACTGAGTTAGGCCAGCATAAGCTAAGCCAGCAAAGTTTGGCCAGCACAAGGGTACCTTAAAGTATGTTTGGACCACTCTCAGCGTCAGAGAGGCCAGCACACAGATGTGAGCCATCCTCCCTGATTCCAAGAGTAGTCCAACACACTTTATGGTGGCCGTTGTGCTGGCCAAACTTTGCTGGTTTAGCTTATGCTGGCCTAACTCCAGTTTAGGATTGCGCTCTGAATGAGTTTCTGAGTAATTGCTGTAGGAAGTGTTATGGTCACCCACATTGGGTGAAACACAATGTGTGTTATAGTATTTACTAACTTCTTGATTTAGTTGGATAACTTTTACAAGTAGGCTAATAGGTATACAGTAACTAGTAATGTTAGTGCTATTATTGTGTCAAATTTGTATTCCATAGGCAGCCCAAACTTAAAATGCCCGTCATCCAAAGGAGCAGCGGTATCAAAATGGTCACCACTGCATCCTGTGGGAGTCATAGCAGCTCCTGGGCTCTCCTTCAGGGAAGCTCATCCGCATTCCCTGGGTAATGGCCCCAGGCTTCCCAATAGGGCTACTTGAGTCTCCGCTCACTATTTGGCTGGTGCAGGCTGGAGCAGCCCTGTGTTGGGCTGCCTGCCCTGAAATGGGATACAGAATCCAGCATTGGAAGCCACTGCCAGTCCCACACTCCGCCCAGGTCCGATCCTCCTGTCGCCTGCCCATTTCTACCGCCTTCCCACCTCCTGCTGTCCCGAATAGCCTGACTGCTGGCTGCCGGTGCAGGAGCGCAGGTCAGCTGTTCCTTTCACACTGAGGTGCAGCATGAACTGGCGCTGGCCCAGCACAAGCACTCCCTCCTCTCTGGGTGCCATAAGCTTGCTTTGTGGCATGTTTATGACACTTACACCGCTGGCATTCAAGCCCGCAGGGTGGGGATCTAAATGTATATGTCTTATAAAGTTATTCCTTGTCCTTTCAGCATAAATTCAGATTTAACCCATCATTAAAAGAAATAAGGCAAGTTTGACTTAACATGAACAGTGACCTTTTCTAATCCATAGAGAGATTATGGCTAGGATCCAAAGATTTGCTCAGCTAGATTTGTATGCCCAAGGGCATTATGTGTGTGCGCGTGTCATTTGTGCTTTTTGAACAATACAGTAACTTCCCACATTATCCTCTAATTATTCTAATGTAGGAATTAACCAGACATTACAAGAGCTCTAAGCCGCTGCCTCTCCATGTCTCTTAACCCTGGCTTCCTCATATCCAAATCAGCGGTTTGCAAACCTTTTAGCACCAGGCCCCACTTTTTAGAATGATAATCTGTCTGGGACCCATCAGAAGTGATGCCATGGCTGGAAGTGCCATTATTGTGACACAAGAGCCCGTTGTTTTCCTAAGAATGCAGCAGTAAATTATTTCTCAGCCATTTTCCAATAGCAAAGTGAATCAGAAAGGGAAAAAAAGCAATCAGAGTGAATCAGAAAGGGAAATTTACAACCTCGACACAAACAAAACAACCACACAGTCGTTCCCCTTCCCAGTATCCCATCTTCCCATATTTTCAATATGGCTGCTCTAGGTGCTTCGCGGCCCACCTGAAATTAGTTTGCAACCCACAGGTGGGTCCCGACCCACAGTTTGGGAACCACTAATCTAGATAAACACAAGACATGTTAATATAGGATAAAAAGGACATGACATCATTACCGTGTGAGTTGTCCCACTCTTCTTTACATAATTGGTTGTTGGCCTTATGGGACAACACGCTGCACAATGGAGTCATATAATGTGTTTTGTCGTAACAAAGAACATAACAAAGAAAAAGAAGGAGATATAGAATTTCTTGTAATATCAAATCACCCTTAAAAGATTTGCAAAAGCTGTTTATGATATGTCATGGAGAGCCTGCAGTTCAAAAATCGCAATATAAAAATCTCATTCAATGGGCACAAACCTTTAGCTAGCGTAAACTGTATCTTCAGTTTGCATCCTAAACTCATGATCCTGATATTTGGAATGTCTTATATTTTATTTCTTAATGTATTTTTACTTGCATGCATAGATAATGCTTATAGCGTCAATACATATGACTATATTCACAACCAGATAATCAGCAGAATAACTGCTTCACACTTAAGAAACAATTTTTTTCTTCATCCATATAATGAATACACTTGGATCGTATGAATTTCCTGATTATTCTATGTTGTCTTTTCTCGTATGTACAATGATGCCCTGCTGACTGTTGAAATATCTCATCCAAATATTTCAGGTGTGTCCCAACTGACTCCAATATTATCCAGTGAGATTATGTACCACATAAAGTGTATAACAGTATTACAAACAAGTTTGTCATGGCTTCCCTAAAGGATCCTGGGGCATGTAGTTGTGAATGCTGAGAATCCTCTGTTACAGATCACCACTCGCTCTTACAGTGCAGGTCAATGCATGTCTACTCAGAAGTAAGCCCATTGAGTTTAATGGGGCTTACTTCTAGGAAAGTGCTTATAGGATTGCATAGAACTACTGTTCTCAGAGTTAACTGTTATTAAATGAGTTTTAATTCTTCATTCCAAAATACTCTCTGCTGATTTATTATGTTATTCATTTTGGCTGAAATGTCATTGCACTTATACCACTGGAATCCTTCAGAAATTAAAGGTATATTCACTTAGAAAGGAATGATATATTGAAACCTCAGATACAGTATGTCACTGGCTTTAATTTGGCATGGATAATACAATGGAAATGCCCTGGGAAAAAATCATATAGGAAAAGCAATGAGCCAAATCCACCAGCGCTTTTACAATTTAAGTTATATATAAGCTGTGTGAATGAATAGTCTTTTCATTATTGATAGCAAACAACACAAACATACATTTTGGCACACAGCAGTGATCAAGTTAGCCTACTGAAGATAGAGGGACTTTATGAGTTGTCTTTCCAAACTTGTTATTCTTTAATCCTACAAATCTGTTAAAACTTTTAATTTGGAAAAGAAAGTCAAATATATTTTTAACTGTTCACATAAATCAATCATGGAATATTAACTGTAAATGACAGAACTAATGTTTAAAATTGTCAATAAAATACCTCTCACATAATGTTCTTTACTTTATTTGATGAGCACACATTACAATGCACAATGTTTTGGGATAAATATAACTTTAAGCACACAAGGTAACCGTGTGTTTTCACCCAGCACAATACTAGCTTGTGCTGTATGTACAAGTCAACTGGCATGGGGATGGAGTGGGAAGGATGAGGGGAGGGCAAAATGGGAGTACGGAGGTGGCAAATCTGGGTGGGGAAGGGTGGCTGCAGGAAGGAGTGGATCTGGCTGCAATGCTTCATATTGGATCCTATCCCCCTTTTGTTGGACTTGCACTAACATAGCTAGCGCATGTCCGAGGACACCCATTGCCTAGCAAGAGGCTTACAGAGGTGTAAGGGGATTTAAATCCCTTTTTGCCTCTGAAGCCTCCTGATCTGCCCCCCCCCACACACACACACTGGATACAGCATGCCCATTTTTGGCACAGCTGCACCAGCGGAAGGGGAAAAGATAGAACAGGGCTCCTATTAAATGCAGGTCAGACTGAGGACTAGATGGTGAACTCTTCATCATTTTGTTATTATGCAGGCCTATGTATGCTGAATGTGCACATTAGAATGGCCCAATTGCAACGTGTTCTTTCATCTTATTCTGGCACATCGAAAGATCACTTTATGGAAATGTGCAGGATGCAGGACAATAGAACTGCAATCCTTTATGAGATTAACCTGCCTTCTCCCCCCCCCCTCTTCAGTGGTGTTGGGATCTATTGCTTCTTCTTACAGTTGCTACAGTGAACAAATATTCCCTCAAATTTGTGTGGGTAGATGGACAAAGATGGTGGTGTTAACTGAGTGGTAACCTACATGAGTATGAGTAGATGATCCCTTATGCGGACATCCAAAATCCAGACTATTCTGAACTCCAGACTTTTTTTTTTCTGAGACTTGTTTTAAACTTTCTGTAGAAAGAAGGTCTTGTGCTCATTCCCATGTACAGGCTGTAAGTTCTATTCTCTGTGGTGTGTGCCATTGTTGAAAAATGTCAGAGGCCAGCAGACACACAGGTCACAGTGAAAAGAGCAAGAGGAAGCTTTTCTCATAGTTATGCAATTATTCCAAAATACAGAAAAATCCAAAATCCTGACACCTTCCCATCCCAAGCAATCAAGATAAGGGATAATTAACCTGTAAGTAGGCTGTAACCATTTGGTAAGCCAGTTGTTTGTGGTGTTCTAAAGTGGAGCAGACAGTTGTGCCAGGTAAGAAACTGTTATAAAATTAGCTGATGGTTTGTCAGGGTGTGCACATGTCTACGCTGTGTGCATACTATCATTTTCATCCTGTCCAAGTCTTGGTGTCCTAAAACTGTCAGCCTGTATGGCTTGTTTACTGTACTTGCTTCAGTATCTGAGTTTAAAACATCTGTGCCTGCTATTTCAGTGAAACTGTTGTTGCCTCCTTAAACTTAAAACTGCACTTTCGAGAAGCTCTAAATAACTAAGTTTTGAAAAGAAAAAAATTACACTAGAAATGCTTAAGCAAATGCCTGGGCTACAGGGCCATTAGTGGCTAATAGACAGATGGTTTAAGGGATGCAGCCTTATGGTCCTAAACCTCTAAGTGCCAGACAGAAAGGATTGAACAACTTAAGTGCATCACTCCACAATTGTCAAGTGAATTCTGGTACAGCCCCAGTGAAGACTCTAATATTGACCACTGTCTGAGGTAGGACATTAAACTAGACAAGGAATAGTCTTTACTGTTTCATGTTCTGTGAAATGTTTTGCTGAGCTTCATTGTCTTTTGCCACAATTTTCTACATATTATTAGGTATATTGAACAGTATCCTCTTGGATTTTTGTGGGGTCATTGTGCCTTGAGCAGGAGTCACAAAAATACAGACTATAATAAAATTTGTTTATATCTCGGGCAGCCCAAACCCCAGCTGTGCCCAGGGCTGTATCCAATGGGGCTGGGGCAGCTGCTGCAGCCCCTTTGAGGTAAGGGAACATTTGTTCCCTTACCGCATGTAAAAACCCAGCTGCCTCAGTGGGTCTCCTCAGAGCTGCACCAACTATTAGGCAGGCACAGAGCCAAGGAGGTCTGTGTAGGACACTGCAACTCAGGAGGGACCATTTGATTTGGTGCCAAGAGTCACATGGGCTGCCCTCCTTCCACCCACTTCCGCCCCTTCCCCTGCCCTGAAAAGTTGCTCCACCTGCTGAAGGAGACAGTTACCACCACTAGTGCCATGGTGTTGTCTTTATGGTGCTGAGGCACAGTGCAGGTCTCCCCAAGCCTGGAAATAACAACATCGTGACAGGAAGCCACTTCCAGTTTTGCAATTAAAAACCAGGAGTAGCTTCTGGTCATGATTTTAAGTTATTTCCAAGCCTGGGGAATCATGTGGAGGCATCTGTGGAGATACCCGCACTCCCAGGACTCCAGTGCGTGTTTCAGGTAAGCTAGAAAGCTCCCATCTTTGCCCAGCAGCAGGGAAATCCTGGGGATTGTGTTGCTGCTATTGCCCCGCCTCCACAAGGACTTAGTTTGCTCCCAACTCCCAGTACAGGGAGGAGTTTGGGAACCACTGCTGTAGGAGGATTTCCTGCTACAGGCAGGGGGTTAGACTAGATGACCTTATAGGTCCCTTCCAACTGTATGATTCTTGCATTACACCCTTTCGGTAAGTCTTCCACAGGTCAGCAAAAATACAGGGTCAAACACGGCAACTCTGGAACCAGGGGTGGCATGTGTCCTGTGCTACCTGAGTCCCACCCCAGAGCTGCCTCTGTGCATATGCACCCCTCATGGATGGGGAAAGTTGGGTGGGCCAACCAGGTGGTGGAATCGTCTTCCCTTACAAGGAACATGGTGTGCACAGCCTCCCTGTCCTGCACCTTCTCCCAGTCTCCCTTCTCTTTGAAATAGAGAGAAACAAAGAAAGCAGGAGCGTCGCGGAGCTGGACTCTGTAAGTAAAGGGAAGGGGGTGGGCTCCAAAGTGTTTGTCTCTGCCCCAAGTGGAGGAGAGGGGGCGATGACCTGGAGCTGCACCAACTTTCTCCTCACCTCCTTCAGCCACTGTCTACTCCCCAGTCCTCTAAAGGTGCCACTCCACCCTTCATGGAAGTGAGCTTTGCTACATGGCAGGTCCAGGCCTGGCTGGAACAGCAAAGTGGTTTTTTGTTTTTGTTTTATTAACTAGGATCTTCACTATAGTTGCACGTTTCAGGAAGAGGGAAATTTAAGTTCAGTGTTCATGACTGTGATTGTGGTGGACACTGCAAAAGAAACACTAACTTCCTTAGCATTGTTTTCTAATTTGTAAGAGTCACTGGATACATTCTGGGTTTCACTGTATTAGACCAGTGGTTCCTAAACTGTGAGTTAGGACCCACCAGTGGGTTGCAAGCCCATTTCAGGTGCGTTGTGAAGCATTGTGAGATGGGAGGCTGGAAAGGGGGTGGGTTGTGTGGTTATTTTGCTTGTGTCCAAGTTGTAAATAGGGTTCCCCCCCTTTGATTCACTTTGCATTGGAAAATGGCCGAGACTCAAATGACCCAACTTATTGCTGCATTCTCTGGCACTTCCAGCCATGACAATATTTCCAGTGGGTCCTGGCCAGATTGTCATTCTAAAAAGTGGGTCCCAGTGCTAAAAAATTTGAGAACCACTGCACAAAACCAACCAACTTCAAGGCCACTAGCCGGGCTATCGGCCCTTTTTAGATCCAGGAGCCTTTTCACCAACCCCTTCCTGAAGATGTAGCCCAACCAAAGTTGAGGCCCAGGGGCATGTTAGCCTTTCCACTTAGTCTTTCAGAAGACTCTTGCGTGTGAGCTAGAAAGACCAGAAATCCCGAGCAGGCAGGCAGGGTGCTTTGCCGAGGCCTTGAGAAATGCCTCGTATGCTGCAGCAGCAGCAGCAGCAGCACCCCCCCCCCCCCCCCATGAATCCTCACTTCGAGGGAGGGAGGCACGTCGTGCTGCCTCTTCTCCCCCCGCCAGAAAGTGAACTCAGGTGAAGGGAGGCTGAAGCGGCTGGCTAGCGGCCCCCTCCTCCTCCGTCACGTGGGCGTGCGGGGGCCGCCTCCTGCTCCCCCGAAGGCGGGAGAGCGTGTGCGAGCGAGACCCTCTTTGCCGCGGCGGCTCAGCTGCCGCCGCCGCCGCTACTGCCTGGGCGCCCGCCTCTTCGCCGCTCTTCCTGGCCCGCAATATGCCTCCGTTGCCCTCTGGCTGGTCGCCATGCCGGGGATTTGCGGGCGCTCGCCGTTCTCCTCGCGTCGGGGACTGGCCGCCGCGTTGCTCTTGCTACTGCTGCTGCTGAAGGGCCGTCCGGGCTCTGCAGCCGCCACTAGCGCCGTCGACCTGAGCCTCGGCAGCCGCCCTCAGCCCCAGCAGCGAGCCGCACTGCCAGGGGCATCTGTCGCTTCCACCCCCGCTGGGCCAGGTACGTCTCGCGCCGCGCAGCTTGCAAGCATTTGCAGCTACTCCCAAATGCTCCCCCTCAATATTTGCCCATTTATCTCCCGCGGCGGGTGAAGGACGTAGCTTGCACCTTTCGATGCCTCCAGCGGCTGTAATGCTCCCCCCCTTTTCCGCCTGAGTGGGTGCATTTTTTCGCGACGTGCTTGATTCGCCTGTAGTCGCCAGCTGGGAGTCGCCACTCGCCTCTTTGGCGCGGAGGGCTCGCGCTGTTAGAGCCTCCATAGCTTGCTGTTGCATCCTTTTTTTTTTTTTTCCCGCTTTAGCAAGGTTTGTCGCAGCAGATCCCCTCCCGCGTGTGCCGTGCACAGCATCGTTCCCTTCGGAAGGCTTGCAAGTTGCACTCGCAGAGTGCTCCATTATGGACTGCCTCTTTGCCTCTCGCGGAGTTGACGGCAGCCCCAGACCCTCTTCTTTTCCGCCGCCCTCCTCTGTACTCCTATCATCTCTTCCCTCCCCCCGGTTCTTTCACGCCTTTTATTATTGGATTCTCCCCCCCCCCCTTTCTTCCGTTCAGATGGATGAGTGCAGTCGGGATGCTAAAATTTGCATAAACTAAATAGGCCGTATAAAAAGCTAAATGACTGTGGGTCAGAAGGAGGGAAAGGGCTGTTGTTGTTGTTTTCCATTTTTAACCACCGGTACAGTTACAAGGGAGCAAGCCCTCTCAGAATTGCCTCCTGCTTCTCTCTTCTGAAGAATACAATTTATTTCCTCTTTAGCCAGCTTAAACCATTCATTACCTCTTGCCAGTGGTTGCCTTGCTTATACCTTCCCCTTGCCAGTGGTTGCCTACTTTCCCCCTCAGTGCTGCACCTATAACTGGTGCTTCCCTCTGTTTTCTTCCATTGGTAGACACCCTTCTTCCTTTTACAGCTTCACTAGGTCTTCACTTTCCCTTTAAATCCTGCAGTTTCCCCTTTTCCCAGAGGAGGACCCTAGACATGCATGTGCTGCTTGTTATTTATGGATAGTGTTGCTGGGGAATGGTCGGCCACTGTGTGTTTAATGAAGCGGGTTTCATGCCTCTTGGGGATGTGAATTAGCTCTCCAGTTGCTCTTCCTTCCCCACTATGGGATTTAATAGCTCCCCTAGAGCAGCTGCTGCTAGACTTTACAGCTGATACGAAAGTAGCTCTATTGGCATAACGTGCATAGATTTTTCTCTGTATGTATGGAAAAGAAAATCTCTTATTTTATCGCCTCTGGTTTGAAGGATGGAAAGATGTTCTTTAGGCAGGGGGAGGAATGATGCTTGGATTTTCTACAGCTCTGACTTCATTATGCATCATTTCATGTTTATTTTTCTTACAAGGATATTCTTAGTATTATAATAAAATAAAATATTGTTACAGTTTAAATTCAGCATTACAGTTTTTGTGTCCATGTTTGGTATGTATCCATATATACATGGTATCTGACACATCCAACAAGGAACTTGTACATCTGGTTATCTGTGACACATCACTGGTGAGCTCATTTGCAAAAATTAAATTCAAGCTTCTGTCTGTGTTTTCACAAGGCAAATGGATGTGTTTTTGAGTTTCTGCTCAGAACCCATTTTTGAATTCATTACAGTATTGGCTTTTCTCTTTACTATTCAGATGTGGTGGTGCTTGTTTATTGGGGGAAATAGGTCAGGCCCTGGAGGGACATGCTCCAGGTCAGTTGGATTGTGGTTCTTAGTTTGCAGGATAATGCTTTCTGGTAAACATGGCTCAGCAAATTCATACTTGCAATTGAAACGTAATCACTAGATGAATGTAATGGCTAGAGCATGTCTCAGTCCCTTTGATGACTAGCAAAATCTGTGTGCTCACTTTTTGTTGTTGTTATACTTCGCTGAGCAAGAAAATATGTAATTTCCTCGTTTCCAGTGTTAGTGCATGGTGATGTATCAGACTTGGTTTTGCAATCAGTCTTATACTGGAAATGCCCCCACATTGCATACATGGTGCATAAGAAATGATGCTTGTAGGTTTTGCTTTCGTTAAAAATAAGAAGCGCATAAAAAATGTTTCGGAACAGCAGTAGCTGATCTGGCATTAAAAATACATTTAATTTGCCAGAGGATTTGGTGTTCTCTTAGACCCTTATTATTTAAGCCTCGAAACACCATAGCTTTAATTCATGAAAGCACGTCAGCATAGCTTTAGTTTTATTCTCTTTGACAAGAGGCTCACAGAGGTACTTCTGCCCTGGTGATTGCTCTGTCCTTAAACAAGTGGTATAGTATACCTGTGAAAGATGTCATCATGTGACTAAATGGGGCAAGTACTATTAAAGAGATGTTGGATCTAAAAAAACTTTTTTTTTTTTTAGACTTAAGTCCTAGCTTATTACAGAAATAAAACAGGGCAATTGAAGTTATATTGAACTTGAGCAACAAGTATAGGTCAGTCTCTGGTATCCATGGGGGTTCTGTTCCAGAACCACCACCCCCGGATACTGGGGTCCATGCCTTTGAAACAAAAAAAATATGAAATTCTGAGATGAAGTTGGGAAGAGCAAGGAACCTTGGCGCAACCCAGACTGGTGTGTAGGCTTGGAAGTGGCATGGTTTCACCATGAAACAGTAGGACCCCAATTTTCACAACTTTCGATTTTTATTTCAAAGGCATTTAAACATCGTATCCACCAGCATCCATGGGAGGTGAAATCCACGGATGCTGGACCTGCTGATATTGCAGGTCCACTATATCCCCAGCTTTTCAACAGTCTTTTCTTTCTGTATGCTTCACGTTTAACCTGAATTCATACGTTTGATGCATGCTCCATTTTTTTTGACTTTTTTTGTTATGCAGCCCACCTTGCCAGCACAGGGAATTTTATGGACTTTGGAACTTTGTGGAATAATTTTTAAATATTTTTAAATGGCAAGGTGACGAAACCGTGCCCCCGGCACGTCGCCACGCCCCCACGTGTCTCCCCGCCACGCCTCCCTGTGTCCAGAAGAGGTCCGTTTTGGAGCGTTCCAGGCGCGCGGGAGGGCCAAAAAGCGCCCGGACTCCACTCAGTGGCACGCAGACTCTGTGCAATGGCACCCCCCTGGCGCCCATGTGGCTTGCCATCCCTGCACCCCCCTGGATCCACAACTACTGGTGGGCACTGGGCCTCCTTGCCAGTTGGAGGAGCCCTAGGAGCCTTTGGTGATAAGTCTGCTGCTGAGTTGCGTAGGGGTGTTCCATTTTGGCACAGCTTTTACTGTGGCACGGGCAGCTCTGTTAGGATTGGACTGATTAGCCAAGATAAAGCTTTTGGAACTGTGGGCCAAAATGGCCAATTAAGCAGAGGTTATTTAAAGGTTTGGTTTTATTTTAATTTTTTCCAGTGGTTTCGTTTATTATTTATAATACTTCTAAAGTTCTACTGCAGCCTGCTGTCAATGCTGTTTGCTGGTATGGTCTGTTCAAAGTGATTCCTCTGACACTTTCCCCCCATGTTTTCTTTTTTGCACTTTTTTTTTGGTTTTATAGATGCTTTATAGATGATTCACAGAAAACATTATGGTATTGTTCTCCTTCGGAAAGTTATTGACCTGAGTGTGGTCTACCCTGATGGGCAGTAGCTCTCCAGGGTTTCAGGCAGCAGGCTTTTCTAGCCGTACTTGGGTATGCGAAGAACTGAACCTGGGATCCTCTATGTGTAAAACATGTCCTCTGTCACTAACTATGACCCCTTCAATTTTTCAAGCTATATAATATTTTGTCAGCACTTCCATTGATGGAAGCAGAGTGAAGAAGTGTTGCTTTGTAACTGGTTGGTTTTTTGAGAAATCACATAAAGCAGTGTTATTCAAATGGTACGTTGGGACCCACTTGATGGGTCAGGATATAATGTCAGGTGAGTCATGGAAAACTGGAAGCAGCCATCTTGGAAGTTGCAGACCTTCCTATTGCTTTATTCCTTTTGTGAGTGTTAACAGTTTGAATTTTCAAGTGAGAGTTGTTGTTTTTTTGTTTTTTGTTTTTACAAAAAAATTGTTTTCAGTTCAGTGCTTTTTACATAAATCCTGCTTTCTGTCAGGGATGTTTATAGTTGTGCAATTGCTGCAGTCCAATAATGTCAATTTCCATTTCAAGAGTGTCATTTTATTATGTTACAATGACAGTACTTCCTGATGGATGATGTCATTTCCTGCCATGACATCACTTCTAGGTTAATGACATCACTTCCAGTGGGTCCCGATACAAGTACCATTCTAAAAAGTGGGTCCCGGTCTAAAACATTTGAGAACCATTGGTATAAAGGAAGATAAGAGATCTTTCTTGACCTTGCTTTCCTTGGAGCCATTGTGTTGACTTAGGCCAGCATGGCTAAAATACTATCTGTTTTGGACACAGCAGAAGAGGACTTACCATACTTTAATCAAGAATAACCACATGATAGAAGCCATGACCGTAGATAGGTTCAAGTAGGCCCTCTTTATTCATGGGTTCAGAACTCATGGATTTGACTCAGGATGGGTTCCAAATCCATTCTGGAGGGCCTCACCTGACCTCCCAGATGCACCTGCAAGTGCCTTCCAATTGCATCTGGGAGACTTTCTGAGGGACGGGGGTTCATGTGCAGCTTCCCTCTGTCTCAGAAGGCCTGCTGGAAGCCTCTGTGAGGCTCTTCCAGTTTTTGGAAAACTGGAAAGTCATATTTCTGAACAAAACCACATCATATGCACAAGTGTCACATCAACGGCATTACAGCTCTAAAAGGTAAAGGTTTCCCCATGACCGAATGGTTTAGTCGTGACTGACTGTAGGGGGCGGTGCTCATCTCCGTTTCAAAGCCTGTAGAGCCGGCGTTTTGTCCAAGGACAAGCTTCCATGGTCATGTGGCCGGCATGACTATACACTGTAGCGCACGGAACGCCGTTCCCTTCCCATCGAAGTGGTCCCTATTTATCTACTTGCATTTAGGTGCTTTCGAACTGCTAGGTTGGCAGGAGCTGGGACAAGCAACGGGAGCTCACTCTGTCGCGCCGTCTTGAACTCCCAACTTTCTAGTCGGAATGCCCAACAGCAGCGGTGTAACCTGCTGTGCCACCACGTCCCCTTGTTTTACAGCTCTAGATCTCTTCAAATTCTTGTACTTAAGCATGACTGAGATCTGTAATAACCTGGACAATATAAGTTTAGATTCATTTTTTTGAAGATGAAATCTATGGAAGAGGTAGACAATCCTGAAACCCGTTTTGCTTCAGATATATCTCTTTTTCCACCAAGAAAATATTGGAATTGGAGTGATGTGTATTTGTGTATATTTGGCTCTTGATTTTTATGAGAAAAATCTCATAAAATCTCTGTGTCTGTAGGTTTTGGAAGATTTTGTAGGTTTTGGAACTGAACTTGCTGGATAGTTATAGCAGATCTCTCCATACCCCAACTTGCGAACTGGATCCAGCGCCCATCTGTATCCATCCCCTAGGTGAATGGAGCTCCTTACTGTGCTGCCAGTCTCGCCTGAATTGTGAACCGGCCAGCCGCAACCGGTATTGTCATGCCAGCAGGTTTTGCAACCATATTTCCTAGCAGATGTGGTTGGCCGGTGCACAATTTGGGATAGATCGGCAGTATGGTAAGGCGGCTTCTGGCAGAACAGTAAGCTCTGTTCATTCCAGGGAAACCTTTTTTGGTGCACAGTTGTCTCCAGTTTGGAGACTGCTGATCTTCAACAAATATTTTAATGGTCATCTTTGTATAACCTTTCAGGTAATTTAAAGCCATTTCAAGTATTTTTTTAGTATTAGAAATAGAAAGGGAAGATAAGGGAACTGTTCATTCATTACTGCTGTAGAATAGTATTTGGAAGGGAAGTAGCACTAAAGCTTAGTGAAGCTAGGAGGCAGGTACAATTAAGAAATAAGACACAATATTATGACACTCAGATAAAGGAAAAGAAATTGAGGGGTGGTGTGACCCAGTGGCATAATAAAGAGAATATTAAATAATTGGGTTGTAAAAAAAATGGAGTGTGAGTGTGCGCGCGTGTGTACAAATTTATGAAAATGTAAGTTTTAACAAGCTTTAACAAGTTGTTCTCCAAATTGGTAGAGGTAGTTGGCAAGACCCTGCTTTTGTCTTAGGTTACAATCCTATCCATACATCCCTGGAGGTAAATCTCATTGAACATGATAGAATTAACTTCTGCATGAAATGTGCATTGACTTGCATTGGAAAACTATTGAGAATTCAGTGAGCTACACACCACACCTGTTGCGTAGAATACCTGTTGTGGTTTCTTGTTGCATAGCAGTCCATCTTGGCAGAACTAACACAGTTGGTAACACTATTACTACTTTTTGTCAGAGTCAACAGAACTTGTGAATGTAGTTCATCTGATTATGTCACTTGGTGATATATAGAAGGAGATGAGAAAAGAGAGAGTTCGACTCTTGATTATGTAACCCCTATGCATTATTCACCATTTGGAAAGAGAATGTTATGATCTGGGTGTTATGAAACCAACATCTTTCTTTAGCCTTTTATCCTACTTCATTTTCCTTTAGAGATGCTGTTTATGGCCCAGGAACCTTGATGCATTCTTTTGAAACTTGACTAAAGTCTGGGTCTCCTAGAAAGCGAATCCCCATAGTGTCCTGTGAACATCCAGTGTTTAAGGCTGTTTTTAAGTGTATGGCTGGACAGGATTAGCATGGAGGCACAGTTTGTGTGAACCAGAGTTTCCATGCGGGATCTGTGTGAACAGTGCCATTTGAATGATCCTGGCAAACTTTAGCCAAGAAGTGCTGTAGTGATCATGCAGACCCTGGCAGCTGTATATATACAGATGTATTTATATAGCTCTGAAGCAGTTTATTCAAACAGTGCTTCTTGCATGTAATGAGCTTCTGAGACCCTTGGCAAGTATTTGTAAGGGCTCTCTTCAAAGATGGTTCAGATGCTGAAGAACACAGTGGGTCAACTCTGGATGAGTTAGCAAGTTCCTATTGCTTCCAGTTCAATATTTGAGTGCTGACCTAAATAGCTTGAACTTTGCATTCCCAGAGACTGTCTATTCCCTCTCATGCTCTCTCAAATTGGTGGAGAGTACCTTCTGGATTGTGCTGTGTGTATGCCAAACTCCCTCCCCACAAAGAGCTGTTTTTCCTGGCTGATTGACTTCTTATTGTGTAACTTCAATTCCCTTCCAATTCAGTGCTGTCATCTCAATGATTTGCTACAAGATTCTTCCTTCCCTTGTGAGTTTCTGCAATTGAAGGTGCTGGATTCAACTGTTAAGGCCCTTGGGACCCCAACCACCACATCTCCTTCCATGTGATACTACTCCTAGATCTAGAGGTGGGAAGGGGTGTCAGTGGTGTCACCCAAGTTGTGGA
Source organism: Lerista edwardsae (assembly GCA_029204185.1). NCBI lineage: Eukaryota > Metazoa > Chordata > Lepidosauria > Squamata > Scincidae > Lerista > Lerista edwardsae. The sequence goes on from JAJKFI010000015.1 coordinate 4,509,383, forward strand.
ACTCCAGGAGGTGGGGTTGATGCTATCCTCCTTAAAGCTTTGATACTGACTGAAATACTTTCTCTTAGCCTTTGGTTTGTGATGGTGCTATATCCCATTTATTTTATTCTTCTTCTGTTGTTTTTTTCTTTCATTTTTGATTTTAGTTGTTTTATTGTATTTGGTTTTTGTAGTAAGCTGCCTTGTATGTCTCCCTGTTGGGAAAGAAAACATAAGAACATAAGAAGAGCCCTGCTGGATCAGGCCAAAGGCCCATCTAGTCCAGCTTCCTGTATCTCACAGCGGCCCACCGGGTGCCCCAGGGAGGCATGAGACAACAAGATGCTTGCATCCTGTTGCCACTCCTTTGCACCCAGTACTCTGAAGTAGCCCACCACCTTTGTAAGGAGGTTGCACAATCCATCATTGCCTATAGCCCACGATGGACCTTTCCTCCAGAAATCCGTCCAATCCCCTCTTAAAGGCATCAAGACCAGATGCCATCACCACCTCCTGTGGCAAAGAGTTCCACAGATTAACTACCCGCTAGGTAAAAAAGTACTTCCTTTTATCTGTTTTAACTTTCCCAACCCTCAGTTTTAGCGGATGCCCCCTGGTTCTGGTGTTTTGAGAGAGGGAATAGAACATCTGCTGCACGTAGTATAAATCTTTTAATAAATATACTTTCCCATTAAGGAGTTGTCTTTGGAATCTGTCCTGTGTTCTTTTTTTGCCATTTCTATGTATGCTCTAACTGGTGATGTTTATAGGTAAAGGTTTCCCCATGACCAACTGGTCTAGTCGTGACTGACTGTAGGGGGTGGTGCTCATCTCTGTTTCTAAGCCGAAGAGCTGGCGTTTGTCTGAGGACAAGTTTCCATGGGCATGTGGCCAGCTTGACTATATGCCAAGGTGCACGGAACGCTGTTACCTTCCCACTGAAGTGGTACCTATTTATCTTCTTGTATTTTCGCATGCTTTCGAACTGCTAGGTTGACAGGAGCGGGGACAAGCGACGGGAGCTCACTCCGTCGCTTGGTCTTGAACTGCCAACCTTCCGGTCAGCAGCTCAGTGGTTTAACCCGCAGCACCACCATGTCCGCTTTTATAGCAGTTACTTTTATAGGCACTTTCAAATTGTAATGCATTGAAGCTTTTAATAGGCTAAAAGAGAGAAAGCAAAATAACTTTTAAAAATTTGCTGAAAGGTGAAATTCTAAGCTCAATTAATTTTGAAAATACACCTGTGAAATCATTGGCACTGTCTTCTAAGAAGTTATTACATAGACCATGTTTCAGAGACCTACTTCAGTTACACCCAAGGGCTTGACCTAACCCTGTGAGATTTAGATTTTTCTTTCTTAAACAGCAACTTCTGCATGCCATGTCACAACCTGCTTTTGAAAGTCCTCTCAGCACATGGCAAAGCCCTTTTGAACCTGCTGGTTAGGAAGCACCTAACCTGCTGGTTAGGAAGCACAAACCCAGAGTCCTCCTTGTCACGTGTAATTACTTACAAGGTTCTTTAGATACTGGCTGTGTATTGTTTCAGGGTTCAAGCCATAATATCTTGCTAACTCTTTTTTATGGTAAAAGTGTAACACCTTCCAGCCTTTGAAAGAAATCACACTGATGCCATATTCTTGGACTTTAGCCACCAGCACTTCACGTTGTTTCTCACATCCCTCTTTTGTCTCATCTTCATCGCTAACTAATTTTGTATGAAATTATTTCAAAATTTAGAAGCACACATTTCTACTAGAAGATTCTAAGAGAGCAAAGAAATGAATTCTTTGTTGAAAAGTTCCAGTACCTGCAATTAATGTTCAAATGAATTTACTGTCAAAGATCCTAATACCATACTTCACTCATTAAATAATCTCGCTCACCCAGCTATGAAATTAATTTGTCCAGTGCACAAATAGTTTGTCTTCACTAATGAAATACTGTAAATGGCTTGCATCAGAAACGTTGAGTCATTTAAGGTAACAGGATAGGTTCCCCTGTGCTTAAGAAATTAATCCTATGGTTGACTGTAAAGGTCCCTGAACTGATGTTTCACTCTTGTCCTTTCATTTATGGCCTCACATTTGCGAATCTTTTGGCTGGCTTAACCAAGACTCCGGTAGATAATCATTCAGAGGGCTATCTAAATGGCATTCTAGAATTCCATCAAAAGTATGGCAACAAGGATACTTGGGCAATAATTTTCATTGCCCTGGTACCTATAATTAGAGGTGTTTGTTTCTAATGAATAAGATAGGATTACAACCTAAGGGCTTAGTCCTATGGGCCTTACTGCCAGCAGTATGCGTGTATTGGGTGTCAAGAATGTGCCGTAAAGTGAATGTGCCCTTAATGGGATAGAAAGGTGAGGGTATAAGAAGAAGAAACCCACTGGATCAGGCCAAAGGCCCATCTAATCCAGCTTCCTGCATCTCACAGCGGCCAACCAGAGGCACACAAGACAACTAGATATGTGCATCTCATTGCCACACCCCTGCATCCGGCACTCCAAGGTAGCCTACCTCTAAAGTAAGGAGGTGAACCTTTTGGATTCGGCGTGTCAAAACTTCAGTAAATGCTCAACTTGACTCTGCTGGCATATCCCCCCCCCCCCTGAACAAGAGAGAAACAATTCTTTATATTCATTTATTTTAAAAAATCCAATCATGTGTGGTGCTATGTACAGTCTTGGGCAAAAGTTTTGAGAATGACACAAAGATTAATTCTCACAAAGTCTGCTGCTCCAGTGTTGGAAGATTTTCATGCAGATGTTACGATGGTATACTGAAGTATAAATATAAGCAGTAAGTGTCAAAGGCTTTTATTGACAATTATATTAAGTTTATGCAAAGAGTCAATATTTGCAGTGTTGACCCTTCTTTTTCAAGTCCTCTGCAATTTGCCCTGGCGTGCTGTCAATCAACTTCTGGGCCACATCCTGACTGATGGCAGCCCATTTTTGCATAATCAATGCTTGGAGTTTGTCAGAATTTGTGGGCTTTTGTTTGTTCACCTGCCTCTTGAGGATTGATAACAAGTTCTCAATGGGATTAAGGACTGGGGAATTTCCCGGCCATGGACCCAAAATCTCAATGTTTTGGTCCCCAAGCCACTTAGTTATCACTTTTGCCTTATGACAAGGTGTTCCATCATGCTGGAAAAGGCATTGTCCATCACTAAACTGTTCTTGGATGGTTGGGAGAAGGTGCTCTTGGAGGATGTTGTTGTACCATTCTTTATTCATGGCTATGTTCCTAGGCAAAATTGTGAGTGAGCTCACTTCCTAGGTTGAGAAGCAACCTCACACATGAATGGTCTCAGGATGCTTTACTGTTGGCATGACCAGGACCAATGGTAGCGCTCACCTTTTCTTCTACGGACAAGGTTTATTCTGGATCCCTCAAACAATTGGAAAGGGGATTCATCAGAGAAAACTACTCTACCCCAGTCCTCAGCAGTCCAATCCCTGTACCTTTTTGCAGAATGCCAGTCTGTCCCTGAAGTTTTTCCTGGAGAGAGGTGGCTTCTTTGCTGCCCTTCTTGACAACAGGCCATCCTCCACAAGCCTTCACCTCTCTGTGCATGCAGATGCACTCACACCTGCCTGCTGCCATTCCTGAGCAAGCTCTGCACTGGTGATGCCCTGATCCCGCAGCTGAATCACCTTTAGGAGATGGTCCTGGCACTTACTGGACTTTCTTGGACGCCCTGACACCTTCTTCACAACAATGAACCTCTCTTCCTGATGTTCCTGATGATCTAATAAATGGTTGATGTAGGTGCAATCTTAGTAGCAGCAATATCCTTGCCTGTGAATCCCTTTTTGTGCAAAGCAATGATGGCTGCCCGTGTTTACTTGCAGGTGACCATGGTGATCAGAGGAAGAACAATGATGTCAAGCAGTCTGTTATTTTAACTCAATCAGCCTGACAGAGTGTTCTCCTGCCTTGTCCTGGTCAACACTGACACCTGTGTTAACCAGGGAATCACAGACATGATGTCAGCTGCTCCTGTTGTGGCAGGGCTGAAATGCAGTGGAAATAAAATGTTTTTTGGGGATTAAGTTCATTTTCATGGCAAAGAGGGACTTTGCAATTGATCTGATCACTCTTCATAACATCCTGGAGTATATTCACTTTGCCATCTTCCACACTGGAGCAGCAGACCTTGTGTGAATTAAACTTTGTGTCATTCTCAAAGCGTTTGGCCAGGACTGTATTATATACTGTAAAGAAACAACAAATAATTAAAGGTAAAGGTTTCCCCACGACCGAATGGTTTAGTCATGACCAACTGTAGGGGGTGGTGCTCATCTCCGTTTCTAAGCCTGTAGAGCCGGCGTTTGTCTGAGGGCAAGCTTCCATGATCATGTGGCTGGCATGACTATACGCCGTAGCGCACAGAACGCCGTTACCTTCCCACCGAAGTGGTACCTATTTATCTACTTGCATTTTTACATGCTTTTGAACTGCTTGGTTGGCAGGAGCTGGGACAAGCAATGGGAGCTCACTCCATTGCATGGTCTTGAACTGCCAACCTTCCGGTCAGAAAGCCCAACAGCAGCAGTTTAACCCACAGCACCACCATGTCCCAACAAATAATTGCAACAATGAAAAATGAGTTTTAAAAATTCTCAATTTTTGTCAGGTGCTGGTGAATGCTGGCGTGTCACCTTTGGCACATGTGTCGTAGGTTTGCTATCCCTTCTTTAGAGGTTCATTAGCATAATCTATCATTTTTTTGGAATTCCTTTTTTTAAAGTCAATTTCCTAAGTATTTCTCTTGAATAAGAAGCAAAGCTGGTAAATTGTCTTCGTATTTTTTGGTCACTTATCTTCTTCACTTGTGCCCCTCTTTTGATGCCTTGTTTTGCAAAATGTAATGAACAGAGGTGTTTGAAAATGGTGTTGATTTTACTCAGAAGTAAGCCCATTGTGTTCTATAAGGCTGTAATCCTTTCTTACCAGAAACACTCTAGCAATGAATGATTTTGACAGAAAACACAGCTTCCACAAATCTTTCCACAAAGGCTTCTTTCATGTAAATATCAATTTTGCCCTCTAAATATTTTATTAGAGATCTATAATTTATTATAGTTGATGTAGCTTTTAAGTTTCATTGGCAGTGCCTGTATTAATTTAACACGGGATACCTTGGACAGAAAAATTCCGAAACAGAAACAGGGATGTCAGGAAACAGCAAAAAATTTTGGCACTTCAGTTTTATGCAGTGCAATTCTCATTATGAATTGTACAATGTAAAGGGAAGTGTTACATGACACTTTAATCCAGTAAATGCTAATTGATGTACTAATGTTATAGTATGAGCTCATGAGCCATTCTGAGTGCAAACTAAGTCTTGAAAAATAGGAGGTGCCATCTTTTATATCTGCTGCATGAACTTCATTTTCATGTGATTTACCATGACCTAGCTGCTTCATGGATCACATCCCTTTCATGGATCACTGCCTTGTCGTGGCGAAGGGGCTTGAGTAGCTCAATGAAGCTGTGAGCTATGCCATGTAGGGCTACCCAAGATGGACAGGTCACAGCAGAGAGTTCTGACTAAAAGTGGTCCGCTGGAGAAGGAAGTGGCAACCCACTCCAGTACTCTTGCCAAGAAAACCCCATGGATTACAGAACAAAAAGGCTAAACGATATGACACTGGAAGATGAGACCCTCAGGTCGGAAGGTGTCCATTATGCTACTGGGGAAGAGCAGAACACAAGTACTAGTAGCTCCAGAAAGAGTGAAGTAGCTGGGCCAAAACTGAAAGGAAGCTCAGCTGTGGATGTGTCTGGAAGTGAAAGGAAAGTGCGATGCTGCAAAGAACAATACTACATAGGAACCTGGAACGTCAGATCTATGAATCAAGGCAAGCTAGATGTGGTCAAACGTGAGATGTCAAGGCTGAACATCGACATCCTGGGAGTTAGTGAACTAAAGTGGACAGGAATGGGAGAATTTAATTCAGATGACCATTATATTTGCTACTGTGGGCAGGAATCCCTTAGAAGAAATGGAGTAGCCTTCATCGTGAACAAGAGAGTGAGAACAGCAGTACTGGGGTATAACCTCAAAAATGATAGAATGATTTCCATTCGGATCCAAGGCAAACCTTTCAACATCACAGTAATCCAAGTCTACGCCCCAACCACTGGTGCTGATGAGGAAGAAGTTGACCGCTTCTATGAAGACCTAGAACAGCTTCTAGAATTAACACCCAAAAAAGATGTCCTTCTCATCATAGGGGATTGGAATGCTAAAGTAGGCAGTCAAGAGGTAAGAGGAATAACAGGCAAGTTTGGTCTTGGAGTACAAAATGAAGCAGGGCAAAGACTGATAGAGTTCTGTCAGGAGAACACATTAGTCATAGCAAACACCCTTTTCCAGCAACACAAACGGCGACTGTACACATGGACTTCACCAGATGGTCTACATCGAAATCAGATTGATTACATTCTTTGCAGCCAAAGATGGAAAAGTTCCATACAGGCAGTCAAAACAAGACCTGGAGCTGACTGTGGCTCAGATCATCAGCTTCTTCTTGCCAAATTCAGGCTTAAACTGAAAAAAGTAGGGAAAACCGCTAGGCCCTCCACGTATGACCTAAATCAGATCCCCTACGAATATACAGTGGAGGTGACAAATAGATTTAGGGGCTTAGATTTGGTAGACAGAGTGCCTGAAGAACTTTGGACGGAGGTCTGTAACATTGTACAGGAGGCAGCAACTAAAACCATCCCAAAGAGGAAGAAATGCAAGAAGGCAAAGTGGCTGTCTGACGAGGCTTTACAAATAGCTGAGGAAAGGAGAGAAGCCAAAAGCAAGGGAGAAAGGAAAAGATATACCCAACTGAATGCAGATTTCCAGAGAACAGCAAGGAGAGATAGGAAGGCCTTTCTAAATGAGCAATGCAAAGAAATAGAGGAAAACAACAGAATGGGGAGGACTAGAGAACTTTTCAAGAAAATTGGAGATGTCAAAGGACAATTTCATGCTAAGGTAGGCACAATAAAGGACAAAAATGGCAAGGACCTAACAGAAGCAGATGAGATTCAGAAGAGGTGGCAAGAATACACAGAGGAACTCTATAAGGCCGATCTAAATATTCCTGATAACCACAGTGGTACAGTCACTGAGCTCGAACCTGACATCCTGGAGAGTGAAGTCAAGTGGGCTTTAGAAAGCCTCACTAACAACAAAGCTAGTGGAGGTGACAGCATTCCAGCGGAATTACTCAAAATCTTAAAAGAGGATGCTGTCCAAGTGCTGCTCTCCATATGCCAGCAAATTTGGAAAACCCAACAGTGGCCACAAGACTGGAAAAGATCAGTTTACATTCCAATCCCAAAGAAGGGCAATGCCAAAGATTGCTCGAATTACCGCACCATTGCACTCATTTCACATGCTAGCAAGGTCATGCTCAAAATCCTACAAGCTCGGCTTCAGCAGTATGTGAATCGAGAACTACCAGATGTACAAGCTGGTTTCCGAAGAGGCAGAGGAACTAGAGATCAAATTGCCAACCTTCGCTGGATCATGGAGAAAGCAAGAGAGTTCCAGAAAAACATCTACCTCTGCTTCATTGATTATGCTAAAGCCTTTGATTGTGTGGATCACAACAAACTGTGGCAAGTTCTTGAAGAGATGGGAGTTCCAGACCACCTGATCTGCCTTCTGAGAAACCTTTATGCGGGTCAGGAAGCAACAGTTAGAACTGGACATGGAACAACCGACTGGTTTAAAATTGGGAAAGGAGTACGACAAGGCTGTATATTGTCACCCTGCTTATTTAACTTATACGCAGAGTACATCATGAGGAAGGCAGGGCTGGATGACTCACAAGCTGGAATCAAGATTGCTGGGAGAAACATCAACAACCTCAGATATGCAGACGATACCACTCTACTGGCAGAAAGTGAGGAAGACCTAAAGAACCTTTTGATGAGGGTGAAAGAGGAAAGTGCCAAAATTGGTTTGAAGCTCAACATTAAAAAGACTAAGATCATGGCAACCACTCCCATCACTTCCTGGCAAATAGAAGGGGAAGAAATGGAAGCAGTCACAGACTTTATTTTCCTGGGCTCCAAGATCACCGCAGATGGTGACTGCAGCCATGAAATTAAAAGACGTTTACTTCTTGGGAAGAAAGCTATGGTGAACCTAGATAGCTTAATCAAAAGCCGAGACATCACCCTGCCAACAAAGGTTCGCATAGTCAAAGCGATGGTTTTCCCAGTAGCCATGTATGGCTGTGAGAGCTGGACCATAAGAAAGGCAGAGCGTCGAAGAATCGATGCTTTTGAATTATGGTGTTGGAGAAGACTCTTGAGAGTCCCCTGGACTGCAAAGAGATCCAATCGGTCAATTCTCCAGGAAGTCAAGCCTGATTGCTCCCTGGAAGGACAAATGCTGAAGCTGAAGCTCCAATACTTTGGCCACCTGATGAGAAGAGAGGACTCTTTAGAAAAGACCCTCATGCTGGGAAAGATTGAAGGCAAAAGGAGAAGGGGGCGACAGAGGATGAGATGGTTAGATAGTGTCACCGAAGCAATGAATATGAAATTGGGTGAACTCAGGAAGCTAGTGGAGGACAGGGAGGCCTGGCGTGCTGTGGTCCATGGGGTCGCGAAGAGTCGGACACGACTTAGCGACTGAACAACAACAACAACAACAAGCTGCTTCATACAGTTGATAAACGGCATGGGGGATAGAATTGAACCTTGCAGCACTAGGTACCTCAAAGGCCAGTGTGCTGAGTAAACACCACCTTTTGAAATCTGTCAGTCAAGAAGGAATGGAACCACCCTAAAGGTGCCTCAACTCCAACTCAATCCTCAACCCAGAAAGACACCATGGTCAATGGTGTCAAAAGCCACTGAGAGGTCCTGCAGAACTAAAAGGGGTACACTCTCCGTCCAGCTCCTGGCACAGGTATTCATTAAAGCAATGAAGGCCATCTCAGTTCCAAACTTTGGCCTAAATCCAGATTGAAAATAGATCTAGATAATATCTCCTCCAGGACCCTCTGAAGCTGTAGGACTAGGACCACTCATTTAGTCATGTTGCCCCAAAATTGCAGGGGTTGTCAATACAAGGGGAAATGTATGGCTTTGTGTTTTTTGCTCAAACATCTAAATTTCTGGAATAGGGAAGATTAGCAGTATTATATGCAAAGTGAAGTTATAATTGGGCTGAAGAGGAATGTTGACATGAAGAGAAGTTTTTGACATATATGATTGTGTTTAAACTTCTAATAACTTTTGTCTTTAGGGTGTGACTAGTTGAGAATAAGAGATTGTTTATAAATATTTCACAAACATGCTTGGATTTAATTAATTGAAGGACTCTTATTGTGCACAAGGTCTGAACTGACCATTCACTTTATCAGATTTTGCTCCCATAGAAACTTGTAATTATTTTTTCCATGTGCAACTCTACTTCTATTGATTGGCAAATTGGCTGACTGAATGGTGTTTTCTGTTAAATACAGAATGTGGAGGGGCAGCCATCTGAAGGTGAGAAGTACGGAATATGCAAATTAGGTAAATTCTTTGATAGTGATGTTATAACTTCTGAAAGCTCACTAACATCTAAATGGTGAAGAGCATTTAGGGCCCATCACCTACAATTGCCTGAACCACAGCACTCTTTGTTTTCTGCGTTTCTTCACAGTGTAAACCAGTTGCAAATGGTCACAAAACAGTTCAGTTTCTAAGCACTTGAAAGTACTGTAATTGCTTGACAGGATATTGAAAGAAAGTGACATTTTTCATTCAAAGGCTTTCTCAGCAATACCAAATTTGTTGCTAAGGACAATAAAAACCTGCATAAATGGCATCTAGTACTATATGAACTGGTAAAATGTAATCATGGAAGAAACTAGCTGCTGGTAGTTTAATGATGAGATTTAGCAGTTCCTTTTATTCACAAGTCTTTCTAACAGATTTTCTTTTCATTGTCATACCTCCAAAAATAATTAACTAAAAAAGGGTTACTATTTTCTAAATGCTTTACTTAGTGCATACATACCGTATTACGTCCTCTGTATATGCAATCTGTTAAAGCAGAATTTTCTTTTCTTGCTAGTTTTGCATGGGGAATATGACTGCTTCAGCTTTTAGATTATTTTGAGTGTCAGGCACACAAATTCAGATGCCACAGGGACTGTGACAACACCTTCTTGGCCTCTGCCATTCTTATTGGACTATTTGGGGGTTAGCAGATCTTGCATAGAAGGCACAGCCCATAGTAGCTCACTGTGGAGGAGTTTACTATCCCTTCCTTGAGAAATGAGTTCTAAATCAGCCATGACAGGGTACATGTGGACAATGTTCTGCATAAAATTTTTTTATGCATAACGTAAAGTTCTGCAAAAAAGAATAACCCTCTGTTCATCCTCATCCCTGATTTCCCATTGAATCAACTGGATCACCAAGCCATCCATTTCATTTTTGCAGTTCATACCAGAACGTGCTATCATTTTCTTTATTCCATCTTAATATTTTCCCCACAACGTAAATCTCAAAAATATCAAAACAAATATACAGATTTATATTAATTTCTAGAACTGTTGATATAAAGAGAACACCACACCCATGAGCTCAATACGTACAATATATTTTGTAACGATACGGTTGAAAAAGTCTTCATCTTTACAATTTAATCGCAATTTTTAAAACAAACCTAAATAGGCTGTTCTCTTGATGATTAGTAACTAATTTTTACTTTAGTCACTTGACAAGTGGCATCTGTTTTATTGAGAATTATAATTAGAAATGTAAAGACTGGGAACCTCTAAAATGTGATGTCTGTGGTTTGACAGCATATACCAGGGAAGATTATTAAACACCTGTACTGTGGAAAGATTAGCCACCAATTAACGGTGTTCTGCGAAGCTTGGTCTGGTAACTCAATTTATTTTCAGTGGGTTTCACAAGCTGCCTATCAGAATATGGAAACAAAGCCTGCTTTGGGGTTATGATACATGCTCCAAATTAAGCAGCTTTGTTCAACCCTTCTCATTTCTCCTGTTAAACCTGGGGACCTTCAATTGTTTAAAAAAAGTACACACAATCAGTTAACTTACATGTTGACTTTTATAGAGTTTTAGCTTCTTGGTTGGCCCTACATTTTACTATGCGTGCTGGGCAAATGCATGGTAAACCCTGATATCCTTGGAACAATTGATCTCTTCTTTTATAGGTCAGTGCACTTTTCATACCTTTAATAAGGTTGATCAGGAAATAGCATGTTTTACAAAGGCAAGGGTGAAATGTGGAGACTGATGGTTTGTTCATTCAGGTAGAACAAGACAGCCCAACATGGGAGCTTACAGCTGCTTAGCATGCGAGATGGAAATACATGTTGGAGGCAGCCTCTAGAAAATTAATCATTAGCATAGGCCTGGCATTTTCTGAATAAAAGTAGATGAATAATAAAAAAAGGATTCCCATGTTGATTTATGCCAATCTCCGAGTTGGAGGAGAGGAAGGAAGAGGGCCATACTAAACAATTACATACACATGCATGTATTTAAAATCCAATTGTCTGTCTATTCTGGCCCAGTACAAACAGTACGCTCATACCTCCCGCGTTGGAGTGCCTTACGGCAGTATGACCATATGGCCAGTGCTGTTCTCAACAGGACTGGTTCCTTACAGCACTTAAATTGTTTTCCTCTTAAAGTGGAATTTTCACCTGCTGTTGTCTTTTAAAATGTTGCATATGCGTAATCAGTAGTGTCATTCACAAACGAGCTGCTGGAACGTGAGGCGGGACTTACCGCTTGATTGACAGGCAGCCCGTGACACGTCGCCGCCTGCCTGCCCATTGCGGGGGCTCCCTCCAGGTGGCGCGCCCCTTCGCGGCTCGCCAAGGCACCCAGCGCGCCCCCCAGGCAAGCGGGCACCCCCTCCGAAGCCAGGGGGCCTGCGCGGCGGTCGGGCAGGCAGTGACGCGTCACGAACGGGCAGCCAATCAGGCGGTAAGTCCCACCTCACATTCCGGCAGCTCTGGCAGTTCCGGCAGCTGGTAGTGTGAATGACACTACTGTGCGTAATATACCCCCAGCTTTACTTTTTGCAAGTTTATATATCAGAATTCAGGAGTACTGCCCTCATGGTTTGGTGAAAATTTGCTGTATCCTAATAAAGTTTTGAAGTGTTAAAATGCTGATTTTTAATCCATTTTATCATAAGAATATAAAAAGCCCTGCTGGTTCAGGCCAAAGACCCATCCATCTAGTCTAGCTTCCCACAGTGACCCACCAGCTGCCTCTGAGAAGCCCGCAAGCAATAGAGAAAGACATCTTTGGATGCAGAAATTTGGATAACCAAATTTCCAGCACCGGGGTAAGGGCAATGCAGCTCTGAGGTAAGGGAACCAACATTCCCTTTACTTACCTTGAGGAGGCCTCTGTGACTGGTCTCCCACTGCAGGATGCAGCACATGTCCAATTGGCACAGCTATGTCAGTGCTGGAAAGTTGGTTAGGATTGCACCCTTTCTCTCCCACCATTGCTTTCCTACAACTGATATCAGAGGCTTATTGCCACTTAACTGGAACTTGAGGTATCACATAGCCACCATGACTAGTATCCATCGATTGGCCTATCATTCATGAATTTGTCCAATCCTCTGCTAAAGTCATCTAAACTAGTGGCCATCACCACATCTTGTAGCAGTGAATTCCACGGACTGATTATATGCTATGTACCTCCTTTTGTCCATCTTAAATTTTTGGCGAGTCAGTTTCAGTGAATGACCCCTGATTTTGGTACTGTAAGCAAGGGAGAAAAGCTTTCATTTATCTCTTTTTTAAAAATAGGCCTATGTGCTTTTTCATATTTCTCTGAAGTCCCATTATTTCAATTGAATCTATTCCCAAGCAAGTATATGCAGGATTATAGCCAGATTCTTAGAGTGGGCAGATTTCTTCCTCAAGAGACTGAATAGAAAGGAGATTTTTGTAGTAGCACCAAGTTTTTCCCAGAAATGTGGAAAGAAGAAGCTTATTTACAGGATAGCTTTGGTGTAGAAGAACTCTAAATTGTGAGCAAGTTGATGCTGTGACTAGATGGAGTCTCCTACAGATGATGGAGAGAATGATTTGGCCTTCTATTGTGATAAGGACGTAATAGTCAATGCATTTCTGTATGCTGAATGTTCAGAGATCTGTTTTTTGCCATAATGGTCCTTGAAATAGTCATCTTTCTAGTATAGTCAATAATACCTTATCTTCCTGAAGGATGAGGAGGATGACTTGTTCACTAATAAACAAGTAAAGAACACTTACGTCTGCTAATACTTTGTCTGACTTTTCTGATGTACTCTGTTCTTAAAGACAGTCTTATTGGCAGCTGCCAGATTTATACTGTCGGTACCATACGCTTTTCATCTTCAGTAATGGCTAATCTGACCTTGCTTCCCAAAAGGATATTGGGGAACCCAAAAGGATATTGTGATCCTAAGAGCTGTTCAATCAAGCTATTTTCATGCGGCTATAGGAAATGACATCCCAAGAGTGTCGGGGTTTTTTTTAAAGATGTTGCTAAGAGTTATGGCAGTAGGTAAGGTAGCAACTTTATCAGAAAACTTGAAGTTTAATAATTCAGGTATGTATATTAAAAAATAGGCCTATAATTGGGATTTGAAACTTAGCTTTATCTGTTTGACTCAAGTGAGAGCTAAGTGTACAATTACTCCCCAGTCCTCGCTATCCCCTCCCCACTGATGCAGCAGTGCCAATGGAAAGCAGGCTGCATCCTGTAAGGTGGGGCAGTCATGGAGACCTCCGTGAGGGAAGCTTCTACTTCCCTAGCCCTACTTGAACCTGCACCAGCTGTTTGGCTGGAGCAACTCCAGTTGGACCAAGGGAGGTGGTTTGATGCCAGGAACAGGGATAGGATATTGGCAGAGCTTATAACTGCCCCCTTTCTGCCCTCAACACCACCGTGGTCCCTGCCCTGTTCTTGCCCCCCCACCCCCATGTGAATATGCTAGTTCTGGGCATCTGGTATTGCCACTGTTGAGTTGCAGCAGCAGCCCCCTTGTCATGTCTGGTGGCAGCCTTGTTGTACGTGACAGCATGAGGCATTTTGCAATGCCAGAAGGTCTGCTGCACTGCTGGATCGCAGGTTCTGACAGCACAGTGGCCTGATAGTCCTTAGATTTTTTTAAAAAATATATTGCTAGTTAAGAAGTTACTATTGTCACTGGCTCCAATTAGCTGGTTGAAGTGACAACTTCTAAGAATCATTTTATGTGACCTTCCTATTGGGAAGTCACATAGGAAAACCATGATTAGTTATCTTAGTGTGGAATATCCTGAGCTGTAATACTGCCTTTTCCATCATCCCATCTTCCCATATTTTCAATATGGTGTCATAGGTGCTTCACGACCCACCTGAAATTGGCTCACAACCCACTGGTGTGTCCCAACCCACAGTTTGGGAACCACAGTGCTAAACTGTTCTGTGTGAAGAAGCAACTCGTAGCTAAAATATGTGCTTTCTTCTTTCCAAATACTGTATATCAATTGTTAATCCTCATTTTCCCTTAAGAAAAAAGATGTGATTGCTTCAGTGAGTAATTACCATTACCTTACCATAGAAGCAGAAGAAAATGTGCTGAAGATTGTTGCAGTAGATGCGATACTGTGAGAAGTAAATCACAGTTCTACATCCTGAATTTTTTTATTTTTCACTGCTCCCACTTGGTGTTAAAAGGACACCACATTAGAAGCCAAGCTTCTGCCAGTAATCTTTATCTACTGTTAAACTTTATCTACTGTTAAAGTTAACAGAATGAAGTGTGCCAGCTTTGGGGGGGGGGAGATTAAAAATAAATGTTCTCATTCTTTGAGTTTGTTTACCCTTTGGTGCTTGACACCATCCTGTCTCTTTTCATGTTGGAAAAGAAGTAAAAGGAAAGTGAACCCTTCCCTTTTTAAAAATTCAGTTATTCCAGGCTTTACTTTTTCCCAGTTCCTGAATTTTTGTTTGATCTGCAAACAATCCTTTAAATCTACAGTAATATTCATTTTGGCATTTACAGTCAGCTAGTTATTTCTAGGCTAGCAAGAACCTCTATTTTTTTTCAGCCTGAGCAAATATTTTCCATGTGTGCACATGGCATACACTGTCCATTTTGAAATGGCTGTGTATGCCTATTTCAAAGCTTAGTGTCTCCTGAGCATACTCTCTCAAGAGAGAGTACTTGAATTCACAAGTACTGTGAAAGCATCAAATGTAGAAAACTACAATGCCAGAAAGAGTCTTCATAACTTTGACATTTTGGAAATTTTTTATTTCTGTTCCATGAAAGAAATCTGTTTGGCATATGACACAACTGTGGATTCTGAAGGCTCAGTTGATGTGATATGATGGGAGGGGAATGTTTGGTGGTGTGCATTTGAACCATTAAGTTCCCTTGTCTCGTCTTAAAAGTACCTGGCTGAGACATTTTGGTGTGGCAGAAAGAGGGTGGATTATACCTTCTCATGACAGTGCAGGTTTTCCTTTGTTGATCCCTACCTGAATAACGCGACTAAGTAAGTTTGTACTTAATCATTTAAAGTAAATTTATTTAAAAACTAATCTGGCTTCAAAGGAAATTTGAATACAAATATAAAACTGAATGAGAAAGGCAGGATATAAGTTATTTAAATTTATTTTAAAAAAGGATGTTTTCCTGTGTAAAAGGGAGAATAATGAAAAAAAATAGAACTTCTGAGGTCAATCATTATAAATGACACTTAGACCAGCAAGTCATCACGGGTGTAAGGATCCAGAAGATGCCATCTTGTATATTGCTAGGATCATCCATTGAGTCCATATGGTGATGGATCATGCATTCTTATTTTATACCCTTCAACCTTTGAGTTATGTAGTGTTTTTGAATTATAGACCTTTTTGCTACTAGTCAATAAAAATGATTGACACTTCCTATCTCCTGAAAAACAAAACATAACATTGTTTTGCCCAGTAACTACTAGCCCTTGCTTATGAAAAGTTTGCAAATTTACAGCACAAACATATCATGATTACTCAAAAGTAAGTGGAACTCACTTCAAAATAAGGGACCATAGGATTTCAGCTAGAGGAAGAGAATCTTACTTTGCATGTGTACGTGAAAACCAAACAGAAATTGGTCTCTTACCTCACAGCAGATGATATAATTCTGCAGTGGATATTGGCTGTATGACTTTAGATTAACAGCCCAATCCTAACTTGGACAGAAGCAGGCTGGCTGGCTGGTCTGTGTTTAGTTGCATCCTAGCCAAGTTGGAGGCAGCTGTAGCTCACCATGGAGCTGGGGGACATTTCTCCCCTTGCTCACGGACAGCCCCAACCAGGCCCATGGGGCTCCTCAGATCTGCGCCTGCTGTATAGCAGGTGCAAGTTTGAGGAGCACACAGCCCAGGGAGAGGAGCATGCAGCAGCCCAGGGAGATCTGACATAACTGTCGGATCCTGGCTCTGCCCTGCCTGCGGGACCGCCTTCCCTCTACCTCCCTCCCATCTTTTCCCACCCAGAAAAGCCCCCACACTGGCCAAACTCAGCCAGGCAGTTTACCTCGGCCCATCCTCAGTGCACTTGGGCCAACGCTGTTGCCTGCTAAGCTAATACAGGCAGCAAGCATCGGCCCAGTGCAATAATAGGATAGCACCCTAATTCCGTTGAACTAAATAAAGGCTTTATTTCATTGCAAACCAATGGCACCCGCCTGGATAGAAGTGTTTATGTCGGCTTTTCTATCAGGTGGAACCCTGCATCTTGCTGGTATGTGAATTGGACCTGTTTGCCGCCTTGAGTGCCTTCGGGCGGAAAGGCGGGGTAGAAATTTAAATAATAATAATAATAATA
The DNA here is from genome assembly GCA_029204185.1 of Lerista edwardsae. Classification (NCBI taxonomy): domain Eukaryota; kingdom Metazoa; phylum Chordata; class Lepidosauria; order Squamata; family Scincidae; genus Lerista; species Lerista edwardsae. The sequence continues at coordinate 4,526,238 of JAJKFI010000015.1, forward strand.
ATAATAATAATAATAATAATAATAATAATAATTTTCTTAGTTAAACCATTGAATTCGGGATTCAAACCTTACCTTTTGAATTAGGGAAACTTGCCACTAGAAAGTTAGAGAATATGCTGAAATATAACTAATACAATTGCAGCCTTTTGATAGTTGTCTTTCTTCCTTCCCATTTTAGGATCCATGTTTACTCTGAAAGTACAAGTCAATGATATCATCAGTCATCAATATTTGCATCAAGCAGTTGTGGAAGTCTTTGTGAACTACACAAAAACAAATTCCACGTTAACTGGAAACAACGGAGCAGTATTGATCCAAGTTCCCTATCAGCTCGGTCTGAGTTTAACTATTGCATCTTATAAAGATGGTTATATGTTAACACCTTTGCCTTGGAGGACTGGAAGAATGCCAAGTGAGTAAACCCCTTTTAAAATACTATTATGAAACTGAAGGCACTTGAACTTCCTTCCTTTTGTTGATCCATCCAATCGTCACAAATGAATGTGACTTAATGAAGCACTCTTAAGTAGATTATGCCTGAACGCCACATGCCTTGAGGTGAAAATAAAGTGATCTAAAATGAACCCAATTATTTAGAAGATCTACATTGTATCTATGTTAAAACAAGGTTGAAAAACTTTTGCTGCACATTGGAAAGAGTGTGGGTGATGATATTAACTGAAATGATGAGCATGCATTTCCTAGATCAGTGGTCAGGGAACAGGGGTAAATTACCCCAAATGGGGTAAAAATGAAATTCCTGGGGGTAATGGACAGATAGGAGTATGCCCCGCCCCCTTTTCCCTCATCCTTCCTTCATGACCAGCGTTCTCTCTTCTGACCAATGGGAAGTTCCTCTCACGCTTGATGGATTTCCCTTGCTTCCAATAGGAGATTAGAAGCGGCAAGGTACTAGGCCCCAATAGGCAGCATTCCCCTCCCTTCCCAGGCGGCGAAGAAGGCTGTGGTTATCGATCCCGCTGCTGGTAGAGGGAGAAGGAAGCAACAGCAGAGAAAATGGCGGCCGTGGCTGCAACTGCGGCGGTGCCGGGTGATGGGGGAGCCGGCGAGGCCAAGCCTATTCCGGGCAGTGAGGCAGGCGCAGACCCGCTTCCGGCTGGCACTCAGGCAGCCGTGGAGTCGGTGGTGCTCGACGCCAGGGAAGAGCCCAAACCAGCTCCGGGTGGGGAGGCCAAGGAGCTGCTGCAGTCGCCGCCACCCAGGAGCCCGGCAGGGACGCGAGACGTGCAGGTGTAGGGGAGGCTCTGGTGAGCGGCTGAGGTGTGTGTGCATGTGCCTGCAGGCGTGTGTGTGTGTGTGTGTGTGTGTTGAGAGGACTTCTGTGGACGTGCCTCTTTGCTTGTGAGCAGCTAGTTTCTTGCTGTCCCAAGGAGTGGGGCGGGCAGGCGAGCAAGCGGGGGGGGAGGGATGGGGTGCCTGCGCCTGCACAGGGGGTCAGGGACACAAAGAGAGGCGGGAGGCACACAAGGCAAGGCAAACAGCAGAAAACAAAAACAAAATCAGAACTGCTGTTGCTGGCCTGTGTGTGTGTGTGTGTGTGTGTGTGTGTGTGAGTGAGTGAGTGAGTGAGTGAGAGAGAGAGAGAGAGAGCCAGCCAGCCAGCCAGCCAGCCAGCCAGCCAGCCAGCCAGCCAGCCAGCCAGCCCCAATCTGAATTCATTATAGAGAGAAATCTTAAGTCCAAGCACCTAAACCTGTTGTCAAAAAGGTAAGCTAGTTGTAACCCAGAAGGGTTGAATTCTATTCTCTCAAGGTCTGCAGGTGTACCCAAACTCTTTACAACTTCATATTTACATAGCATTAATTAAGCTCATTAATTAATCAAATAAAAAGCAACGGGTTCCACTATGTAATTTTTTTTCTTTTGTTCTGGCAGGGGGGGGGGGTTAACATCAAGGGGGTAACGTCGGCGTATCTAAATATATTTTGGGGTAAAAGGTAAAAAAGTTCCCTGACCCCTGTCCTAGATGGATCAGGAAGGTCATAATTTTTGTTTTATACTTCTGCTTAGAATGGTCCAGTGGTCCATTCTGCAGTGGTCCAGTTTTAGCACTGGGACCCATTTTGTAGAATGACAATTTATCTAGGACCCACCAAAAGTAATGTCATGGCTTGAAGTTCTGTCATTGTGATGCCAAGAATACAGTAAAAAGTTGGGTTATTTCTCAATAATTTTCCAATAGCAAAGTGAATCAGAAAGGGGAAAAAAAGCCCATTTACAACCTTGACAACCACACAACCCTCCCCTTTGCAATCATCCCATCTTTCCATATTTTCAATATGGCTGCCCTAAGTGCTTCGCAACCCACCTGAAATTGGCTCGTGACCCACTGGTGGCTTCTGACCCACAGTTTGGGAACCACTGATGTATAGTAAAAGCAAGAGGATACTATCTCCACTTAATAAAAATGTATTGGTTTGAATTCTCTTTCCAGATGAAATAGTTGGTCCTCGTTGCCTTAAAGTTCACACTCTGTAGAACTGTAGAGTGTAAATCTATACTCTATAGAACTGTAGTTTTATCCCTATACTAGTTTTTTGTATTTTGAAGACCATGTAGTAATATATCCTTTCTTTTATCTCCCACAGTATATTCATCAGTCACACTTTCACTGTTTCCCCAAAGCCAAGCAAATATATGGTTGTTTGATGACACAATTTTAATAACAGGGAAACTATCTGGTAAGTGACAGCAGTAAATGGACAAACTTGTAAAGCGTTTTCTCTTAAGATGATATGTGGTGCTAAGCTGGATCCATGCAGTATCAGTATATATGTGCAATGGTTATTACTGAGACTTGTAGGATACAAAGTGTTTTGGATATATGTGTTTTGTAAGAGACCATTTTAACCTTGTGCTAAGTAATGAAATGATGACTTTAATTTGTGCCAATTTGTGCCAGATCCATGCTTTAGGTGGATTTAAACTGCTCCCCCCCCCAACTTGGACACTTCCAAAATCTGAGGAGTCATATTGGACTGGGTGTATAATGTATTCCACTACCATCGTGCTCTTAGCAAGCAAAGCTTTTCTCAAGTGGTTGAATAGGGGGCATTATTATCAAAGTTCATCATGTGATACATGATACATCTCTGATACGTGATACATCTCTGAAGGTAGCAACCTAATTCCCTCTCATTCTGTTGTGAGAACTCTTTCTGGATAATGGCAATAGGGGTTAGTGGGGGGAAATGCACTAAAAATGCAACTGCATAGAACTTTCTGTTTCGCATTTTCCTCATTTTAATGTATAAAAAGGGTACTTCATGAAACCATAACTGTTTGCCTTCTTGTGTTCATTGTAAGGTAGTGCTTCACAGTACACTAGTAGTCCAGGCGTGCCCCCGTATCCACTGATTCGGTATCCATGGTTTCAGTTATGCACGGATACCATAGATACCGGGACACCTATTCGTTGCAACAAAATCACAGATGTTTCCCTATCTTTAAAAATATGTCCCCAGTATCCATGGTTTCAGGTATCCACGGGGGGATCTGAAACGGAACCCCAGCAGATACCAGGGCATCCCAGTACTTTTTAATTGACAGGTTGTACTTGGCCTTGCTGCCATGGTAACCAAATGATACTGCCGTGTTCGGCCTGACCTGCTGGAAGTGGAAGTGGCTGGGGCAGTGGTGCACACACAGATCACAAATGATAGTACCTGTTGTAGGTTTGAACAGCTTTCATGGTGACAGCATAAATAATTGCACAATGGGAAAGAACCACTGTCTGGATCTATTCTTGTACCTTGTTTGCAGAGGCACCTTGCCACACATCAAATTCTATTCCATTGTAACATAACTCTCGTATCTATCCTGTACCAAAGAAGGGTTTATATTATGCTGCTTTGATTTACAGTGCTACAGAATGCGTGCCTAGAGTTGGTGGTGTCCTTATGCCTGCCCTTCTCCACCTTCTTAGTGCTTTGTACATTCTTTCATTCAAAAGCGGAAACATGTAACCGGATTAGATGACTGTTTGCCACCTGGTTCACCAGGAATATTTTTCCATTTTGTTCTGTGCATTGTTACCTACCCTCTGTTCATTTCCCCTCACACACATTTGCATGGTTCTTGTGAGAGAGAAGAAAGGTGTCAAGGCCTTACCCCACACATTATAAGTAATAGTTTTGTTTGTGGTTTTATAGAGCATCATTTTACTGAGTGCAGTATGAAATCTTGAATGCTTTTGCGATGCATACTTGGGCAACACAGGGTCAAAGGAGGGCGAGGAGGCCTTGGTGCGTCACCGAAACTGCTTCCTGCCCTGCAGCCCTCCATCTTGCTGTGCTGAGGTGAAGGAAGCCTTTTTTCCTTTTTCTTCAAATGTTTTTAAAGGGACCGTTGTGTGATGGTGTTTGTTTTTTGATGGTCATAGCCATGTGTGATGGCCGTTTGTGATGGCCATGGCCATTACTCAGTTCTGCAGATTCAAAATCCATGGATGAAAAGGACTTACTGTATTTTTGCTGGGGTGGAGGTGGCACAATTGCCAAGCTGCACTTGGTCATTTATGTTACATGACCTTCCCCTCACTTCTGCAATCACAGAATAACTCACCTCTTTTCAGAGTAGTGTTTTTGCCAGGAGCGTGGAGGAAGCAAGCTCCAAATCATTCCTTGTATGTCCCAGGAGAAAAGAGACTATGCATTAGATTTGGAGAAAAACAAGATAATTACCCTACATTTGCTACTCTAATTACATCTCTGATTTATGAGTCTGAATAGAAATAGCCGATTTTATATGTTGGGATAAATGTATGGATTAATGGCCACAATTTAATGCCACTTCTGGGGTAAAGAGCCTCCATGTGCATTAATATTTTTACAATTTTGAAAGATTAGATGTTTTTATCATGACTGTTTTTTAGGCAGCTCTTGCAAATGTGTCACCCAGAGACAACAGATTTACTGTTCTAAAGCTATGAATTTTGAAGACTGGTATAAAAAGATGATGTTGAATGTAAATGATGAACACTCCTAAATCTTGAATGCTTGATACAACTTGGGAGGACGTGTTCCTTGTTCTATGAACATGGGTTTTTGGATTTTGAATCATTTGTATGAAGTATTTCTAAGCTGCTGACTTAGAGTTCTGCATTTCTTTCAGATGCCAAATCGCAACCAAGTGTTCAGTTTCCAAAATATTTAATAAAGCTTCCTATGAATCACCATATTACAAATGTAACCGCCTACCTTACAGTACCACAGCAGTTTCTGAAAGTGGACCATTTTCTCTACACAACAGGAATTCTTCTAAATAAATCAGGTATGTTGAAAATGTATGGTTCTTACTTCATATGCTACTGAAAATTCCTCAGGACTATGTACAAATATATGCCCTTGCCAGGAAGCTCTGAAGAGGCCTGCCGAAAAATTCCCATTGAGTTTATAGGAAAGTAGTCTAGGCCTGTAGCAGTGTAGCTAAGTCATAATTGAACCAAATATTCAGCAGGACTGTACGACATCATAAGAACATAAGAAGAGCCCTGCTGGATCAGGCCAAAGGCCCATCTAGTCCAGCTTCCTGTATCTCACAGCGGCCCACCAGGTGCCCCAGGGAGGCACAAGACAATAAGATGCTTGCATCCTATTGCCACTCCCTTGCAGCCGGCACTCTGAAATAGCCTACTACTAATGTAAGGAGGTTTCACAATCCATCATGGCCTATAACCTGTAGCCTATGGCCTATCAGATACGCTCATACTTTTGTGAATGCTTCTTGCATCTGTAAGCTTGAGGTTTTCTCCCTAACATGCTAGCAGGCATGTACAGACAGATTTTAAAACAGTGGATTGGTCAAAAATGAAATCTGCTAGTATAGAGTTACCAAGCCTGCAGCTGGAGAACAATCCCTTACCTTTAAGCCTCCTGCTGCGGCAAGAGGAGAAGAAACCACAGTACAGTGGCTCCCAGCCATTCCCTTTTGGGTCCTGTTGTGCAGTCCCTGTCCAGTTACGTTGTAAAGTCACTGTCTTCTGCAGGATGTTGGAGAGGAGAGGGGAACTCAGAAGGTAAGCCACTGATATCAACTGGGGCATCTGTCCATTTAGGAACTTATCATTTGCAAGATGGTACAGCACCTTCCATGTGTGCCGTCATCACCTCCTGACACCTGACAGTCAGGACTGGTACTCACCTCCCATTTCCAATGCCATGCAGTGAATGACAACTTTAAAACAACTTTAAAGGGGAGGGAGGTAGATATTAGAGTTGGGGAAGCAATAGTCTGGAGCGGCTTGCAATTCTATTTCCTCACTGTGCAGCAGGAAGCCTAAAGATAAAAGGTTGTTACGCAGCTACGGACCTGGTACATCTAGAATTGACATATCTGACATAGTATAGGCCATGAGAACTATCAGTTGCCCTGCTGTGCATTTTGTTGAGCACTATATTCTTTTCTCAGAGGGCCTTATCTTCATGACATACTTCTCTTTGGTGCCAGGAGTGGTCCAAGGTGAGCTGCCACCTGTGTTTCTTTAGCTACTTGGCTAAAGCTACATATATGCATTTGACTAGGGCACTGTCTTTTTAAGAATGTTGGCTTGGCATTGAGCACTGGAGAAACCAACTCTGTATTTATAGGTCTGAATCCGTTGTTAATAGCCTTAAGTTTGGAGGGGAAAAAAACCCCCAATAATATTCACTGAGATCTTAGCCATAAATCTTATGTTATAGCGATGGGACTTCGGAGTCCAAAGCATCACCGAATTCAGAGCAAGCATAACAGCTGTTTGCTGTTGTATCCTGGAAAATTTTAAGCCTAGTCACTGGAATGAAAAGTCTTGAGTTTCTGCAACTGGCATAAATTATGCATCAGAAGCCACATTCTGGGCTTGACGAGAGACATAGGGATTTGTAACTGGAAGAGTTTGTCATCCTGCTGCAAGGGAGTTTAGGAGAGGGGGGAAATGACTTGGTCCTTCAACCCTCTTTATTTTTCCTAGATTCACTGGTATATTATTGAACATTTTAAAAATAACCTTTTGCATTGACTGCAGTGCAGCTGTATACAAATTCAAGATCCCAGAAAAGATACAAAATAAGATAAACATTGTTGATACTGTACATGATAATGATCCTAAATCATCTATTGTCCTGTTCCCAATTGCATTTTTAAATTCCTCTATTTGCCACAATATTCATAGACGTATGATTTGATTGAGTGGTTCCCAAGCCAATTTCAAGTGGGTTGCGAAGTACCTAGAGCAGCCATACTCAAAATATGGGAAGGTGGAGGGCTATGTGATTGTTTTGCCTTTGTCAGTGTTGGAAATAGGCTTTTTTTTCTTTCTGATTTACTTTGCTATTGGAAAATGGCTGAAAATTGCCCGACTTACTGCTATATTCTAAGGTAAGCAGCAGGCTCTGGTGTCACAAAGATGGCACTTCTAGCCATGCTGAGAAATCTGCTATCTACGACCGACCCTCTTTTAATAAGACTGATAGCGACCTTTTTATATTCTATAGTGAAATCTAACCTGGCGACCGGAGCTAGTGTTTAGAATTTTGTTCGACAAAAGGTGCTTGCATTATGTCTTGTTTTTATGTTTATGCCAATAAAGGTTTTATTACTATTACTATTATTACTTCTAGCCATGACATCACTCCTGTGGATCCCAGTGGTGGACCTGGGGGGCAAGGGGACAAATGCCCAGGCGTTGGGGGGCAGCGATGCTGACTGCCTCTGCCCCGACCCTCAAGTAGGAGCCCACCCCCAGAGGGACCCAGCAAAGCTATGAAGGGCTCCCCATTCCTCCGAGAAGGGACAGGAGGCCCTTCATAGCCACATCACTCTGCAGTGAAGTGGCATGCCAACAAAAGGCCACCTGCCCCTTTGTAGCTGCGCCTGCTGCTGACCCCCCGACCCACCCACTGGCCTTGCACTGCTATGAAGGGCCGCCCCTCCCTCAGAGGGATGGGTGGCCCTTTGTAGCTTGCTGGGAGAGCAGGGGTGGTACCTTCAGGCGGGGGTGCACCCCTGGATGTGTGCCCCCAGGTCCTGACCCCCCAGGATTGCCCCAGGTGGGTCCTGGATAGATTGTCATTCTAAAACATGGGTCCCAGTGCTAAAATATTTGAGAACCACTGATTTAATTAATGAGCAGTACTCGTATGTTTGCTAAGCGTTAGCATGCACCATCAAACTGGCACATGTTGGCTTGTCTACATACACCTGTCTATTTTTTCCCCTCAACTCTCCCATGAACCAGAGCTGTATTAACATGCAGGCACTTGAGCACATAGCGAGACAGCGTGATTAATAATGTATGCCTACACCTTTTGCATTTGAAGAATCAGCAAATAAGGGCGCTTTCTATTTTTTTCCCCTTCTAGATTCTCTTGAATTCTCTCTGATGTGTTCTTCAATTATTTATGTCTTTCTGGAAAAAGCAGCTTCTGCCCTATGGCAGGTGCAAGTTAATTGATACATAGTACTTGACAGTTTTCTAGCAGCCAACATCTAACTGTCTGCAAAAGCTAAGAAGACTTTTGGTGCTCAATAATTCTGTTTTAGCCTTTCTTTCATGACTTCATGCTTTGCAAGCTGTGCAAGAAAGGCTTATATTATAGAAAAGGAGAGGTAACACTACACATAAATCTGGGTGACTTTCTGAACATTTAAGGAATGGGAGGTTTGTGGTTAAATGCAGAAGCTTGGGTGTTCTTGTTTTGTTTTTTAAATTTTTGTTAAGCTAATGAATATTTTAATGGATACATGAACTTGCTTGGGCAAGCCATTCCTACATTCTCCCCAGCTGCATTACGGGGATAGTGCTACTTACCTTACAGGGTGGTTGGAAGGACTACATTAAGATTATACATGGGAAAAGCACTTTGCACACTCAGAAAGCACCATACAGATGCTAGGTTGCAGTGCTGTTTTTAAGATTTAAACATGAAAAGGTTTTCAGATCATGGGAAAAACATGCATGCCAAGTGCAGATTTTTTTTTTTTAAATCATCTCCCCCTCTATTTGTAAGTTACCCTATGTCTAAAAACTAAATGTGGGAAACCTGACATACATGGTTAGGTGTCAGTACTGCTCAGGGCCCAATTCTATCCAATTTTCCAGCACTGATGCTGCCAGGCCTAACAGGTTGTGCACTGCATCCTGATGTGGGGGAGGTCAGTCGCAGAGGCCTCCTCAAGGAAAGGGAACATTTGTTCTTTTACCTTGGGGCTGCATTTTGACTGCATCAGTGCTGGAAAGTTGGATAGGATTGGGCCCTATGGGCCCACTCCTGAGCCTCCAGCACAGGTGGTACGAGCGTACTTCCTGTGCTGGTGTTGCAAATGTGCTTTAAGGTATGTCCAGCACAGGTAGTAAGGGCTTACTGCCCACGCTGCTTGAGCACTACAGTGGAGTGCCCGGAAGTAGGAGCACAGTAAGTAAAACCAGCTGCTGGCATTGAGCCAGTTCTGGGCAGGTTGGGTGGGTGTAACTAGGTGGGAGCAGGGTGGAACAGGGGCAGGACTGGTGGCGACCTTTGTCGCTAGATCCTGAACCTCTGTGTTGGGCTGCGAGGCCCTTGCCTCTGCTGGCAAAGTAACTGGCAGACATAAAGACACCTATTAGTGGGGGTTTGGGCTTACCCAGGGGAAGCTTCCTCCCAGGGGCCTCTGGTGATTGCCTGGTTACCAGCTGCACATGCGGTAGCCAGGCAGCTCAGGATTGGGCTGCCACTCTCTTATACACATTTACCAAGGAGTCAGCACCATTGAACTTGATGGGGCTTATGTCAGAATAAACCTTACGGGGTTTCACTTTTTGTGCTAACTTTGTTGCAGTACCCACTTTATAGTTTCAGATAAAAAATTAGCAGTGGGGGAAATTGTGTTACCCATTTTCAAATGTAAAAAGCTCTCTTCTTTCCATCCACAGTGCTTTGCAATCTCTTTAAGCTGGTTTTTTGGCAATCCCATGTGTTCTTCATATTGGATTTATTTGAGGAATTGTTTCTAAAAATGTTTTTACTCTATTGCATGCTTATTATGCTACATTAACTGAAACACAAAAACGGAATCCAGATATATTTGTAATTTTTGTAGAGAACTATGGATAATGTTACCAAAGAAATATTTTCTTTGTCAACTTCTACTATAGTACATTGTTAAGTGATTTATGGCGAGGAGCCCGTTTGTGTACCTTTTATCACCATCTAGTGGGACAGTTCTGTATTGCATCCACTGCTACTAGCTCTTGGCATTGGGGAGAGAGAGGGGGGCCTTGTTTTCAGAACTATATTTTGTAGGGAACAATCCTAACAAACTTTCCAGCACCATAGTAAAGGCAATGCAGCTCTGTGGTAAGGGACTGCTCCCCAACTGCAGGATGAAGCACATGCCCCATTGGCACAGCTATGTCAGTGCTTGAAAGTTGGTTAGGATTGTGCCCTTACTATTAGAGTGGTGGTTCTAGTCCACCACTCAGTAAAAAATTTGATTTTGAAAAAGTGTGTGTGTGCGCACGCGCACTTCCCACATTGTATGTCTTCTTTATAAAGGTATTAGGCATTTGACCCTAATACCTAACCCTGTTGGGGAGTTAAACAAGTTAAAAACATGCACCTATACAGACAATATCTGCGGAATAAATTTTTGTCTGGAAGGAATTGGATTTCCCGGTTCACTTTAAAACCTTGAGGTGAAGTAAGGGCAAACTATTCACATTCATTTGCCTTCATTTTGATGTTTCATTAATTTTCAAAGCAAGACAAATGAAAACAAATGGGGCACATTCAATTTTATTCTCCATTTATTTCTCTGTAAAATAAGTACCTACAGTAGTAGGATGGAAGAGAGTCATGTATGAGTTGTGGGTCGAAATAATCTACCCCCCCCAAAAAAAAAATATTATGCCTTTACACAGCCTATATTTATAAAATGTTTTAGTATACTTTTTTTTTACTATTAAAAAAAAATCTTCCTTTCTATATGTGTTTAGGTTTTAAAAGTATTGACTTGACCCCTGTTGCTGCAATATGCGTCAGCCTCTTTTCGGCTGGGAAAGAACTGAAAGTTGAGGGCCCCATCCACATCACATTGCCTCTTCTACGTACCAGTACTGTAAACGCAGGATATCACATCCCAGCGTGGACCTTTGACATGGAGACTGGTAGGCACTCTCTTTTCTGCATTAGCAAAAGCCTTCGTATTGTTGCTGAACATAAGCACAAAGAATGGTATTTTTTGACCTTATATAAGTTTACTGAGAAGAAAACTCAACTGAGTTCAACTTCCTTCTTTCCGATGAACGTCCCTACTAAGGTTTGCAATCATTGAACACAGTGGGACTCACTACTGAGTAGACATGCATAGGATTGCCCTGTAATTGTGCAGGGTATTGAAACCTGATTGGTCACATGCTTTCTGTTTGAAGAATAAACAGATAAAATGGCATTGTCAACTTCAACTCTAATAAATTCTCAGCTATGTATAATTTCTCTTGTACTTTCCCAAAGTTCATAAGATATATGTGCATTTAAAGATGCTTAGTTGTTGTTGTTGTTCAGTCGCTAAGTCATGTCTGACTCTTTGCGACCCCATGGACCACAGCATGCTAGGCCTCCCTGTCCTCCACTAGCTTCCGGAGTTCGCCCAATTTCATGTTCATCGCTTCGGTGACACTATCTAACCATCTCATCCTCTGCCGCCCCCTTCTCCTTTTGCCTTCCATCTTTCCCAGCATGAGGGTCTTTTCTAAAGAGTCCTCTCTTCTCATGAGGTGGCCAAAGTACTTGAGCTTCAGCTTCAGGATTTGTCCTTCCAGGGAGCAATCAGGCTTGACTTCCTGGAGGATCGACCAATTGGATCTCCTTGCAGTCCAGGGGACTCTCAAGAGTCTTCTCCAACACCATAATTCAAAAGCATTAAAGATGCTTAGAGTTAAGTATTAATCTAGGCCTAAACAAAAACAGACTTTTGTATCAAGTATCTCATTCCATTTATCTCATTCCATGTTAGGAAATGTATACATTTTGTTTTCTTTTTAAATATTCTAAGTATGATTTTAGATTTTACTGAAAGCCTAGACGCTACATGCTAGTTGCCATGCTTCATGATGTGTGTTTTCTTAATCTACCAACTGCCTTGTTCACATGGAATCTCTGATGTGTACGTGGAATCTGGGTCCAGGAAAGATCTTTTCCACTCATTTCAGCATTAAACAGCTCCCTGTACATATCTCCATTACATGCCATAAATACTGAGATGGATGGGGAAGCCTCTGTCACTGTTATGGTGATGGTTACTTTAGATTACTTTTTAAAAGGATTAGATAAATTCATGGTTGACCAGTTTTTTCACGGCTGTTTATCTACAACAGTTTATCAAATCTCCATCCACGAGGTTCGGCACTCGTGGATTTGATTCAACACAGGGGTCAACCTGTGGCTGGAGGACCTCAAGGACCTCCCAGACACAACTGGAAGTGCCTTCTGGTCATGTCCAGGAGGTCCTGTGAAGGCCGACTGCAGATTTGATTATCTGCAGAAATCTGTCAGCAGGCGGGTCGTGGAAGAGCACTCCTAGTGTATACCCAGAACCAAACACTGTGATAAATGCTCATGGAGGATTATCATGTTAAATCTTCCTGCTTGTGACCTTCCAGAGACATAAGAACATAAGAAGAGCCCAACTGGATCAGGCCAAAGGCCCATCTAGTTCAGCTTCTGTATCTCACAGTGGCCCACCAGGTGCCTAAGGGAGTTCAGTAGACAACAAGATGCTTGCATCCTGTGGCCACTCCCTTGCACCTGGCATTTTGAAGTAGCCTACTATTAATGTAAGGAGGTTGCCCAACCCATCATGGTCTATAGCCCATGATGGACTTTTCTTCCAGAAATCTGTCCAGTCCCCTTTTAAAGGCATCTAAGCCACATGCCATCACCACCTCCTGTGGCAAGGCGTTCCATAGCTTAATTACCTGCTGGGTAAAAAAGTATTTCCTTTTATCTGTTTTAACTCTCCCAACACTCAATTTCAGTGGATGCCCCCTGGTTCTGGTATTGTGAGAGAGGGAAAAGAACATCGACTCTTTCCCTCCCATGCATAATTTTATATGTCTCAATCATGTCCCCCCTCAGGCGCCTTTTTTCCAGACGGAAGAGCCCCAAACACTGCAATCTTTCTTCATAAGGGAGGTGCCCCAGCCCTGTAATCATTTTTGTCGCTCTCTTCTGCACCTGTTCCAGCTCCTCTATGTCCTTTTTGAGATGCGGTGACCAGAACTGTACGCAATACTCTAGATGTGGCCTTACCATTGATTTGTACAATGGTATAATAATTTTGGCTGTTTTTTTCTCAACCCCTTTTTTAATTACCCCAAGCATGGAATTGGCCTTCTTAATTGCTGCCGCACATTGAGTCGACACCTTCATTAACTTGTCCACCAGCACCCCAAGATCTCTCTTGAACTGTCACAGACTGCTCAGAACCCATTAGCCTATAGGTGAAGTTTTGATTTTTTGCCTCAGTGTGCATCACTTTACACTTGTCTACGTTGAAACGCATCTGCCATTTGGCTGCCCATTTCCCCAACTTGGAGAGGTCCTTCTGGAGCTCTTCACAATCCCTTCTGGTTTTCAGTACCCGGAAAAGTTTTGTCATCCGCAAACGTGGCCACCTCGCTACTTATGCCAGTCTCCAGGTCGTTTATGAACAAGTTGAAAAGCAACGGCCCCAAGACAGATCCTTTGGGCACTTGACTTTTCATCTCTCTCCATTGTGAAAATTTCCCATTGACTCCCACTCTCTGTTTCCTGGCCCTCAACCAATTCTGAATCCATAAGAGGACCTGCCCTCTTATTCCCTGACTGAAGTTTCCTCAGCAGCTTTTGGTGGGGAACTGTGTCAAATGCCTTCTGAAAATCCAGATATATGATATCCACAGGTTCACCCACATCCATGTGCCTGTTGATCTTGTCAAAGAATTCTAAACGGTCTGTGAAGCAAGACTTACCCTTACAGAAGCCATGCTGACTTTCTTTCAGCAACACTTGTTCCTCTCTGAGATCTAGCTGACTACTTTTGGAACCACATGAACCTAATCCAGTCAGGCAGTTGTTAGGTCCACAATGGTCTCATTGTATGCACATCAGAGCTCTGTTGAACTTTGAATCAAGCTGGTTGGGCTTCAGTATATAGGTTGTTTATTTTTCTAAAAGAAGTTTTTTTCCTCTCCAGGTGCTTGGGTAAATCGTGGGTTAGGCATGGTAAAGGATGCTGGTGATCATCTAGTGTGGACATACACTGCCCCAAGTCTAGGCTATTGGATAGCAGCCCCAGTGCCTGGAAGTCGAGGTAGGCCAGGAACTTTACTTTGAATGAAACTTGTTGTCTCCTGGGTGTCTTGCTGGGGCACATCGGTTTGACTCTGTCAAGCCGTTGCTTCGGCGACTACACTGGCTGCCGGTTCTGTTCCGGGCCCAATTCAAGGTGTTAGTTTTGACGTTTAAAGCCCTTTATGGCTCGGGTCCGTGGTATTTGAGGGACCGTCTCCTCCCATATAATCCTGCCCATACTCTTAGATCATCTGGGCCGCCACCTTTTGACTGTGGCCGTGGCCCTTTTGACTGTGCCGCCACCAGGAGAGGTGAGTGGGACGGTGGCCAGGGATAGGGCCTCCTTGGTGGTGGCCCCCCCACTTTGGAATTCCCTCCCCTTAGAATTGAGAACTGCTCCCTCTGGTAATATTTCGGCGGGGGCTGAAGACCTTTTTATTTCGAAAAGCTTTCAATTGTTGACAGGCTGGCTGACTGGTTTTTATACTCTTGCTTATATTTTATGATCCACAGGGATTGTTGTTGTTTTAAATTTTAATTGTTTTAATATTGTTTTTAAATTATTGCTTTTGAATGTTAAATTGTGAATTTTATTGTTTTTGTTGTAAGCCGCCTTGGGTGCCTATGGGCAGAAAGGCAGGGTATAAAATAAATAAATAATAATAATTATTATTATTAATGAGATCAGATATAAAGTCAGAATGGGAAAGATAACATGTAATAAGGAAGAACGGTCCTTTACAAACTTTAAAATGGGCTCAGGTCCCTACTCAACTATTGGTTACAGAAACATTGGGGTTTTTCCCCCAGTTATGAATAATATTGCATATAACTGTACTATAGCGTAATAAAAGAGGTCTCAGAGATGATGCACTAGCTGTGGTATATGCACAGAATAAATCTGTCAGGCCCTCCTATTCAGTGTCTGCACAGCAGGGCCCACACTGTGTATCCAACATTGAAATTGAGCAGGCTGAAGGTCTTCTTGGGGTTAGGGAATATTTTATTGAAATACATTTTTGCACAATAAATTTCTTTCTCTGATTAAAAATATAGATTCCCTCATTACAACGGTAACTAAGGATATAACTGCGTATCACACCATGTTCCTCACAGCCATATTGGCAGGCACCATCATAATTATCATTGGATTTTTTGCAGTTCTTCTGTGCTATTGCAGGTAAGAGAGAGAGAAACCAATCAACAATTTGATGCTATATAAGTTGCATTTAAGTCATCCTTCTTGGCAGTAGCCTTTTCCTTTCTGAAAATCAGGAAAGCATTTTAGAAAGTAGGTAAGCTTTAGAGGATACATCTCCATTGTATGCGCCAACATTCATTTAGAAAGCTACAATCTGGAATTATTTAGAATTCTTCTGGGACTCTAAAGTAACACAGGAACTAACTGCATTTTGGGTTGGCAACCCCAGCTATCAGGAACAAGCTGATCCAGGGTGCTGGTGATGTGTATTTATGACTGACTGATGATTGTGCTTGCTTCTTAATGACTGGTGTTCTGGAGTTAACTGTTTGGTATTGTTTTTAAAAGCTGCCTCCCCCACCCTGATTCTAGGATTGTCTAGTGTTATTTCTTTGTATATGATTTTCTAAGCAATCTCACTTATAAGTAGAGAAAAAGTAGGCACATATAGGGCTTATTAAGTGCGCACAAGACATTCAGTAAATCCAAAACAAAATTGATGTTCTATCTCTAGTAGGGATTCTTACAAAATCTGCTTTCACTGGATTCCAATCCAGATTTTATTCCACCTTGTATGGAATAAAAGGGACCTGGTGGCACTGTGGGTTAAACCGCTCAGCTGAGCTTGTTGACCGGAAGGTTGGCAGTTCAAGGCCATGTGATGGAGTGAGCTCCCATCACTTGTCCCAGTTCCTGCCAACCTAGCAGTTTGAAAGCACGTACAAATGCAAGTAGATAAATAGGTACCATTCAGTGGGAAGGTAATGGTGTTCCATGCACTACGGCATATAGTTATGCATGGAAACTTATCCTTGGACAAACACCAGCTCTTCGGCTTAGAAATAGAGATGAGCACCGCCCCCTACAGTCAGTCACGACTAGACCATTTGGTCGTGGGGAAAACTTTACCTTTACCTCATGGAATAAAATCCAATTCTGTATTCTACCTTGTGTGGTCCAATTCTGTATTCCACCTTGTGTGGTCTAGATTGGAACTTCATAACAAAAATAACCTCTGCCAGTCTGAGCCCATGTTTGATCTGGAATTTGGAAAAAAAATATTGAATTTCCTGTTGCCCCAAGGATCTCCAGGAAGTGGCAGGTTTGTGTGTCTCCCTCAAAAAAATTTTCCAGGAGTACAGCATCTCTCTGCTTTAATGCAAACCAATAATCATCAGTCTTCACTGGATTTTGGAGGGGAGGGGGAATGAAGAAGCTGTACGCTTGTAAAACAAATTTCTGGTGGCATGATAACATCCACAGAAGACTCTTGGAGAAAGAGGCTTGGGGGGGGGGGTAGTGTGAGTCACTTCTCAGAAGTTCGCAGGATTTCTTTTCCTTGTTTCCTCCACTACAGTACAATACGCAGAGGCTACACCCCTGAAAAAGTGAGTGGGGGGCAGGGAAATGACAGTCGTACACATCCACACTGTAGCTGGCTGCTTACCAGGGCTTGGAGCCCCTTGATCTCTGGAAGCAAACTTCATGCAACCCAAGAGAAAGAACAGGCAGGGCCTCTCCCAACCTGAGAAGAACTGGGGCTAGTTGTCTTTGGTCCCCAGTGTTCTGGAATCCAAACTCTACTCTTGAAGGAATCTAATTGGAGTGGAACCAAAGGGATGTTGACTTTTTGGAATGGTTACAGGGTATAACTGAGGTGATCCACTTTCCGGAATATTTAGGCTGTCACCCTGAAACCTAAGCAACTTAAATCCCCTAACTGTGGAGTATTACTGTAGAGTATTACTGCCATACTCTAAACATGCCACTATCCTCTGATGTATGAGGTGCAGTTTTGAGATTTAACCATTATTCCTTCTTCCTTAGGGATAAGTGTTGCCTCTCCAAAAAGAGAAGAAAAAATATGACTAAACAGGACATCTTTAAAAAAGACCAGACCACTTCAACAACTCACATCAATCACCTTGGCACGGGTAAGGGGACATTAAAATCCGAAGACAAATCTCCGTTGTACGTGTCATTCATCCCTCAAAGAGGGGCCTCCGCTGAAGCAGAGGGCAGGAAAGCCTGTGACAGCTTTAAAATCTGCACAGAAGGCACCTCGTACCAGTCCTCTGGCAACAACACTCACTGTAGGAGCTCACCGCAGTCCTTGGGATCTAGCAAGGGAGTGAGGCATTTGCAGCCAACGAAACACATCAGTGGAAGTGTTTCCCCTTCTAGAGACGTGCAAGAACAGAACCAGTATCTGTCAATGAGTGAGGAAATGTATAGTGTCTCTCCTCTGCCAGAACAGTTAATGCATCTTTATGGCCAACCGATTGCTATCCTTCAAACGTCGGACCTTTTCCACCCTCCAGATCAAATGCACTCTGCCAAGTCAGCCACTTTGCCAAGAAAGGGGCAATTGGTCTACAGCCCAATGATGGAGCCTATGAGTCGGGAGACTTATACCCAGACATTACCCAAAATGCCAGGACATCAGCAGCCGCCAGCCTCCAGAGATGAAGCAACCACATTAGATGGCCAACAGGGCCTATCGCCTCAAGCTGCCAACTGGGGGCGCTACAGCAACAGCTTGCTTGAGTCTGTTTCTGTCCCAGGAACACTCAATGAAGCTGTGGTTATGACCCCGTTTTCATCTGAACTTCAAGGCATATCAGAGCAAACCTTACTGGAGCTTTCCAAAGGGAAGCAGTCTCCACACCCAAGAGCTTGGTTTGTGTCTTTGGACGGCAAGCCTATAGCTCAAGTGAGGCATTCATTCATTGACCTCAAGAAGGGCAGGAAGACTGAGAGTAACGATACTAGCTTGGACTCTGGTGTGGACATGAATGAACATAACCCCAGTCGAAAACTGGAGAGGGAGAAAACCTTCATTAAAAGCATGCAGCACTCAAAGATCCTTTTTCTGGAAGATCTGGATCTCAGTGGCAGTGAAAGTGGAACTACAGTTTGTACCCCTGAGGATCATACTCTGAAGCATATGCCGGATGGAGGAGGGAGCGATCCGGTCATAGACCAGCACAGTGAGGAAAATCTCCCCAGGAAGGAAAATGTGGCAGAAGAGCAAGAGGCTAGCCCTCCTCCAGCTAAAAAACGGGGAAGACCACCTCTGACCAAGAGAGACAGCAAAACAAACATCTGGAAGAAGAGAGAAGACAGGCCTTTCGTTCCCATAAATTGAAATGGCCGCAATGTTTGTCTGATGGTCCATGTACTCTTTTCCACTCCTCCATTCTTATTTGTAAGCTCACAGTATTAAACTACTGTGAGACAATTTGAATCAGGTCATATTATGTCTCATAATAGATTATACCTTCATCAAAGTGATGGATATTTGAACAATGGGAATTTATATGTGCCAGACACTCCTAGTGTTTCTTTTGAGATCAGCTAGTCTTGCTTTTGGCAGTTGTCTGGGCAAAGCTCCATGTTTCCTGAACAGACAAAACTATTCTGGGATATAACTGGAGATGTACTTCGTCTAAAAAAGCCCCATGACAACCTAGTTTATCTGGTCTGGAACTGTACATTCGACTGGGCTGCATTGCCATTGGGTAGGGCATGCTGTGGATAACAAGGTTGTTTTTTTTAATGTCATGTCCAGTGATGGAGATTTGACCTCGTATTGTTTGATGTTGACGTCACATTGAATAACAAGATGAAAGATAACTTTTTCTTCTAAAGTACTAGAAGTATCATGTTTCATAGGTAGTTACTCTCTGTGCTCTGCTCTTCTTTGCTATCATGAACAGGTTCCACCATGTTCTCTCTATGTTCTTGGAGAGAGAGAAAATATCAAGGACTTGTTATCTAATCCAGATGCTAGTTCAAGCGTGCAGACTTACCCTTTTCATGTGCTGCTCAAGTACAAGCCAAATTGTGCTCCGTTTTTAGGATAATTACATTTGTACTAATGTAATTAAGGGCAGAATTTGGCCCTCACCGTCTAAGACAAATATTATTGTAAACTTGGCCAAGAGTATGGCTTTATTAAATATCCAATCCTCCAGAAACAATGTGTTGTGCTATTGTATAGCATCAAAAAGACAAACAAAAAGTAACACTTAAGCAATTTGATTATGTGCCTCCCTTTTTGTGAGCTGTGAACAACTTTGGCTCCTGTCCTAAAATTCAGTCATTGCTTATAAAAAAATTCCATTTGAAATCTGTTAAACTTAACTGATTCTAAATAAGCTTTGCCATAACCTACAAGAGTTTTGGTTTTTGCATAGGCAAATTGAATTATTGGGCCACTCTCACAGCACAAGCCTATGCATGTCTACTCAGAAGTAAGTACCATTGTGTTCAATGGGGTTTACTCCCAGGAAAGTGTGTATAGGATTGCAGTTTCAGTCTATTTAGTAACAATCAATCAACGGGTACTTATATACCGCTTTTCAACACAAAGTTCACAAAGCGGTTTACAGGCAAATAGTAATAATAATATTAAATGGCTCCCTGTCCCAAAGGGCTCACAATCTAAAAAAAAGGCAAACCACCAGCAACAGCCACTGGAAAGACTGTGCAGGGGTGAAGAGGGACAATTACTCTCCCCCTGCTAAATATAAGAGAAACACCACTTGGAAAAGTGCCTCTTGCCCAGTTAGCAGGGGTAACTGTGTATTATGTGTTATCATGTGTTATTAGCAAACCTGTCAAAATGGCCAAGCGCTTAGCATAACTTTATGACACAAAATTGGTCCTGGAGGAGGAAGAGAATATCAGGCTCAATTTGGTACTGATCTGTCTCTGTGGAAAGTACAGTATCTGACACCACAATCCTAAACGCATTTAAGGGAAGTATACCCAACAGGTTTCAGTAGAATTTAGCTTGGAAGTGCATGTGCACAGGATTAAAGCCTAAGGTGTGTACGTTTTCTCCCTGCAAAGTAACCCACTTCACGCTGCAATTGATATAGTTATCGACAATGTGGATGCTGCTAAATATGTGTCTTGTTCTTTCCCCTTCCATTTTTCAGGGGGAATTTATTGGGTTTTTAGTGCAACATGAACATTCCTTCTCTTGAACATTTGCCTTATTCTTTTTTTAAGAAATGAAAAAGAAAACCTGATCTAGGAAGCCAGACAGCGGGATAGCTTTGTAATAATACAAGAGCCAGTGCATCGACATCCTGTATACATGGCCTCTGCTACAAACAGGAAGATCCTGTGTTTCCTAGAAGCTCATTCTTGAAGAGAAGACCATAGTTCTGTACAAACCATGGTGAATGCGCTTCCTCAGTGTCCTCGCTGTTGACATTATATATGTTTGTACACAACATAAATGTGTCCTAACCTAAGTTGTGCACTATGAACATGCTGATCAGGCATTCAGAGGCTGCCTATTGATATTTCTGTGTATGAAGAAGGTAGGCTGTGTATCTGGCCTATAGGACAACAGCCATCCTTGGGGGAATATATTGTAGAGTTGAAAATTTACCAAAAGAAATGATTGCATGAAATGTACCTAAGAAGATATATAGAGGGGGAAAAAGTCCATAAAGGCACATTTTCTGTTTAAGCAGTCATTTTCTCACAGTGATGGATCCAGTTTTGGCTAACAGAAACATAGATATATGTGTAGTATTCTTGCCTTGGAATCTCATCTGTTGCAATCATTTTGCAGGCTTTTTTTTTTTTTTACTTTTGCAATTCTTAATTAAAGAATTTAATTTAATTAAAGAATTTATAGAACAGCCATTTATAGCTCAGGTAGAATTAAACCCAAGTACACAGACTAATATCCCTTGCCTTATTTTTCACTACTCCTGTCCTGTTATCTGGTTAACTCAGATTAAGAACTCAGGTTAAGATTTTCAAAATTTTTCAAACTACAATCTGTTTTGGTCTTTTTAATATGACATAGACAATGCAATCCTAACTTACCTGTAGGCTGGCATAAGTCCCTCATGCCAGCCTACGTGTTGCAAATGCGCGCTTGTAGGCCACGCACCATAAAGTGTGTTTGCACCACTTCTGGAGATGGAGGCCTGTGCACGGACGTGCACCTTCCTACCTGTGCCGCAACTGGAGCCAGGTAAGGCCAGAAGCCGGCACAGGGGCTTAGGAAGGGCAGAGGCTTAGGAAGGGCAGAGGCTTAGGGGCTTAGGAAGGCAGAACAAGGTGAGGGTAAGGCAGATCCATGAATGGACCAGCCTGGAGGGGGGGTTGGAGCCAGGATCGAGCACTTAGGCCTCATCCTAAACCCCATCCCTGGCCTGGTCATCCCCGATCTGGCCTGTTCAGATTTACAGATTTGCTGACACAGCTCTGAGTCGCCCAATGGGGGGTGGCTGGGGGAAAATACCCCCTTACTCCAAGGTGAGCTCCAGCTGCCTCCTAACCTGTGCTGGATACAGAGCAGGCCAGCTGCCTCCCTGTTCCAGTGCAGGTTAGGATTGCGCTTTTGACATAGAAAACAAGGACACCATTTTAGAAAGGTGAGATGGATGTTAGCGATTAAAAACTGTATTGGCTTTGCTTCTCTATACTTCAGGGCAAGACTTTCAGAGGTCTTGAAAAATGTAAGGAGAAAACTTGTTAAATGTCTCGTAGCAATTTTAGGTTTGCCAGTTTTCTAGAGAATGGCTCTGTAATGCACAGTATCAAAAAATAATAATTTTTAGTATTTTATTTTTGGCAGAAAAATTTGCAAAATAGGTAAAAATTTGCAATGTTTGCTCATAATTTTGCAGCTACTGTTAATGTTTGAGGGAGTGTTTAACGAGGGAGATAAATTTTCTGTTAGCCAAAAAGGATTATTTACTAAAATGTTGTTTTGAGTTGTTGTTTTAAAGCACACGCCTATATCATCCATTCTCATGCTGCAATACTGCAAGTAGGTAATATTTAATGGTCTATTCAAAGATTTAAAAAACCACTTTAGTAATGAAGGTTTTCCAGAAGGATGATTTCTTTTGAGCAACAAAACTTTCATTAAGGCCTGGATCTAAAAGAACTGGGTGCCCATCTGAGCTTTGTTTCTATTTCTTGAGCAGTAGCTTTCCATACCCCATGGCCAACAACCTTTGGAACAGAGGGGACTTTCAGAAACAGCATGTGATATGGAATTGAGTTCTGCTATACAAACGGAAATACTGTGGTTGAAAATTCTAGTAAGCATCAAGCCCTGTGGAATGTCACCTGTAGCTTATTGGCTCCCTGCCTATGTGTAAGTTACTACATTGGAAGTGAATTAGAGTGAGAGGTGAACTGCATGCATAGAACTGTTAGTTTGTTGGACTAGGACAAGGTTTATAAGTCAAAATCTGGAATAGTATACTTGATTTGTTAAGGAAATACGCGTGTAGCTGCAGAATGCAACTTAATGTAGATATTTTCTTTTGGGTCCTGGGATAAATGGGCAATCAAACGTTGGTTGCATACAGGAAGGAAACTCTTGAGTTATTACCCTTTTCTTGGGTTTGAGCCTACAGTGCTAGCATAGCCAAAGGCCTCCTTTTTGATTTCACGGTTGATATATTTAGTAGAATTAAATGATAAAAGTTCCTGGGCTGTACCATTTTGGGTTGCAGGTGGGAGAAATTGCATTTTTAAAAAATAATAAAGCTTACCTGTACATAGAAAAAGTGAGTGGCAGGAAGGTTAGACTGGATACCTTCTCTCTGACATACCAATTTTTTCTATGGACAGGTGTTGTCGTTTGGATTTTGTTCAGTCGTGCAACCTCATCAACCCCTGCAGCCTAGGAAAAGTTTTATGATTTAATTGTTGAATGCATAATTGTACCTCAGTCATTGACTCCAGAGTGTGCACAAAAGATGACTATCAACTGTTTCCTAATCATGTTTTCTTGGATAAGACATTCCATTGGCTTCAATACATTTTTATATCAAAGTAATCTTAAGATTCAGCCTTAAAGTATGAATGCCTTCTCTGAAACAGAATGAAATTTGGATTTAATGGGTTCATCTGTAGTGAAAATTCCAAACATTTCGGATACTAAAAGTCTTTTTCAAGCAAACCATGTTTAAACTTTGCTGTTTTTAAGAACTTTAAAAGTATCTGAAATCACTCTACTCCTTTATAGCAAATTATAATCAACATTTATGAAAAAAACTTCTGATGTTTCTTAGCATTTTGAAATTTTATAACACTTAGTTTTACCAGCTGAAATTTAAAGTAACTTTACAAATAACACAAGATTTGTCAAGTATTTGTACATTTTTCACTTTTCCACTTAAAGCACAACCATTTATCTTCAGCAAATTCAGAATATTTCTTTTATTAAAAAAATTACGTATTAGCAGTCGGTTGGAAGGTCTTTATTCTGTGCACACTAAAGAGCACAAATTGCATCAAGAACTGAGTTCTGTCAGTGGCAGTTGCTTGGGAACTGAGGCTGGAACGAAATATTATGGGAGCTGGGTGGCTGACGCTGAAAATACCAGTCTTTGCATCTCTTCCTCTCTCTCCCCAATAAAAATCTAGTACTTAAAAAATTTGTACTAGATCAGTGCTTAATAAGAACATAAGAAAAGCTCTGCTGGATCAGGCCAAAGGCCCATCTAGTCTCGCTTCCTGTATATCAGTGGCCCACCAGATGCCTCAGGGAACACATGAGACAACAAGATGCCTGCATCTGGTTGTCAACCTGAACCAGTGGAGCCCACTGACCACTGAGGCAAAAATTATTGTCATGGACCACTTGTAATCCCCCACCCCCTGCAACAAAAAATTTGTAATAATTAGAGATTCATTAGATCCATTATGGAGAAAATTTGTGGGTTTCTGTTTTTGTTGTTGACTGTAGCTGCCAGCGGTCCATTCTCTGCCCTCTCTGGTAGTCTATGCAGAGTACCTGGCAACATGCTGGAAGTGATCAAAAGTTATCCTTCCCTCCCCTGAGACCTCATGGACGACCTATGGACTGTGGGTTGAGAACAATTATTAGATGAGATAAAGGGTGTGGCTTAACCATCAAGAGCCATGCACCTTCACAGCGCTGCCCTAGCTGACTTCTGCATCTTCTGCCTTTTAGTGGTGCCAACCAGTGACATGGGATATGTCTTTTCCACTTACTGCTCAGCCACATACTCACTGTTTGTAATACTAGATGTTATGAAACAGTGCTGCTCAGTTACTCAGCTTCAGTCATGGCCGGTTCCAGCCCAAGTGCTCCCAAAGCTTATGGGACCACTTTCAGCTCCCAGCCACTTACAGATTCTGTAAATATTCAGAACGAACATTCCATTGCTACAGCATTGATTCATTGACGTAGATCCACGGACACACAATGCAATCCTATATATGTCTACTCTAAGGAATGCCTCATTAAGTTCAATAGGTCTTACTCTCACCTGTATAGGATTGCAGCTTTGGAATTCCCATTTATTTTCATTCCGATTTTATGATATTCTGTAGTTTATCCACCATTTTTTTTAGAAAAGTGTTCCTACATCTTCTATTTTTTTGGTCAGGGTGATTTATGTCTCTGTAACTACTGCAGTACAAATGGATCACTTGCTATAGCTCATGTTAAAATTTATCAAAAGTTAAATTTGTGCTATATAATAAAAATAGTTTTAAAAACATACTATGTGTATTGACTCTAATGATTTTTTTTGACATTTTTTTAACAAGTTCATAGACTGCTATGAATGTATCCTGTATCTTTTTCATTAGCAAGTGGCTTTTGTGTTCTCTTGGAATATAAACATCATTTGTTTAAATACACTAATAATACAACCCAATGCATGCTTACATTGAAGTTAAGTCTTACTAAGTTCAGTGTGGTTTATTTATTTAACTTTTCTCAATACCGTTGTGTACCTGTATATGTGATCTCACAGAGGGATGTGGCACTTAAGTAACTCTTCCCTCTGTTTTAAAGCAACATGGCCTGAACTGAGCTACTATTCCAATGTTTTTAACTACTGTAACGATGGGCATTACAGTGCCAAGGAGCCCAAGAAGGTTGTTAATATGACTCACAATTTTCTCTGAAATTGTCTATCTAAATACTTGTTTTGGTGTCACTCTTGTATTACACTTAATGGGCATTTCATCAGAATGAAATAGAATGTGATATAGGAATTGCTACTTGATAGTCCAGTAGCATGATTAAAATAAAAATCGTGAAAAATTGAGTTCAAAAGCATAGGTGCCATCCTGATTGGAGAGGGAAAAAAGTGGTTTTGTTTGCGACAGTAAACACTCAATAGAGTCACTACTCTGACAAAAATAACATATCCCCTAGAACTCATCTATGTAATACAGGAGTTAATTCCAGTAAGTTGAACAGAACAGGAAAAAAATTGTTCTTTTTGGTCCTTGAGTGTCTTAGCATGTTTGGTTGTTTGGCTTTGGGATTACACTAACTCCAAACTTTCTGCTTGTCTTTTTCTCCAAATTCTCCCTGCCTCCAATTGTCACTTTCCAGTATCGGCTGCTAATTCAAAACAGTTTTCTTCCTGCATCTTCCTGCCCAGCCTATTCAGAAATGATCATGCAATTAAAAAAGAGGTAGTGGTGGGTAAGGTCACAATTCTGTTCTGATCACCCAAATGATCACTTCTTTGGGGGAAGGAAAGGGAGGGGAGATTCAAGGGCCCTGATGTTCAAGCAAAGCAAAATCCCTGCCAGTTCACTGCCTTTCTGAGCTTGCCACATGGCATGACCCCTTCATCTGGACTTATGAGTGGGTCAGCCCTGATCCTTACTTTCTGGTAAGATCCAATCTTTCCCACTTTTGCGTTTTGAAGTGTGTAATCCTTTGAATTCTGTACATCAAACTTAACTGTATATTCAAAATTCACAATTTATTGCTCAGGGGTATTAAGCTAATATCAAAGCACATTTCCTATTAGCTTTTATGTGCAGCATCTCTCTCTGGTATGGATTCATACTAAGACCATACATAATTAAGCACAGTGCATTCCTTTTACTAGTTCAATGCCATTAAACCAATATTACAAGAGCTACTTTCTCTCTTTGCATTTTAATTCATTCTGTGTCCCTTTGCATAAACAAAGATTTGTGTGCGTTTTTAAAGTAATCTTTTACATTTTAGAGATTGCCTTTATGATACAAATGCATATAATTTAAAGATGCAAATGTGGTTTAATATAAACTTGCTTTAAATGAACATTGCCTGAAAAATGAATTGCATCATTAAGAGTGCAATCCTAACCCTGCGCTGGAATAGGCTGGTTGACTGACCTGCCTCATATCTAGTCCAGGGTTGGGACTGGCTGTGGCTCAAGCCAGGGCAAGAGGAATCTATTATCCTAGGTAACGCAGCAGTGGCGCAAATGGGGCAACCCAGATCTGCGCTGCCAAAATTGATGGTGCAAATCCGAGCAGCCCAGAGCAAGGCCAATCCATCCAGGATGGGGGTTAGGATCTGGCCTAAGTGCTGGATCATACCAGAACCCCTCCGCAGGCCAGTCTGCCCATGCCCTGTTCTGCCACCTTCTGCCCTTCCCAACCCCCTGAACCCTCCTCCCTAGGCTGGCCTTACCTAGGCTTCATTGGCTCAGGAAAGGGTATAGGGAAGCCAGCACACATCCGTGCGCTGGCCTCCCCTCCTCCTGAGTCGTCTCAAATTCACTTTATGACAAGTTTGCAATACTCCTGGGCCAGTACAGGAGACGTGTGCCAACCCATCCTAGGGCTTGGATTGCATCCTTAGACAGCTATTAAAATATAGTAAGAGATAACGTTTATTAGTTAAGCTTGACTTCAATTGCAAGGAATTACGTTTAGCAGGTTTGTACAGGAGTCTCACCTGCAATTTAAGGGAATAAAAAACACATAACTGCACCCTAATATCTCTTCTTATTCCACTACAGATTTGTTTGAAACTTCTTGGGTTTCATCCATCAATTTATCCACAATACACTGTATGTTTTTGATTAGTGATAGGGAAATGCTTGTTCCAATTCAACAAGCACATACGTAAACCTCTTTTACAAACTAAAGTATCTTTGGTGGTTTCGGCTGCTGAATCAGACTGTATATATACAAATATATACGTACGTGGCAGCCGTTTGTGCACATAATCTCCCATTCAGCTCAGAACAGATTCAAATGTCTTTCCTGTAATACAAAAGATTCTAGATACCACATAGATTTTTCTTAACTGTTTTAATATATGCTTTATATATTTGATACAACAAAGGAAATAAATTAAACATGCATTACCAAATTGTGCAAGCATCATGCAGCCTGACATAATTTCCTACACAAGATAAAATGCTATTTTAACATAAAAAATAAACAAGTCGATGAGATTTTATGTTACAAAACATGGCCTAATCTTGTGTGTTTGCTCTCAACATCACAGAGTGAAAAGGAGCATATTACTTCTTGGAACAATATTAAAATGAAATTAAAAATTGAAAGGAGGCTTGCATCATGATTCTATACACATTCACGCCAAAGTCCCACTGAGCACAATGGGAATTACTCCCCAATAAATGCGTACAGAATTCCAATCTTAATTTGCCTTTCCATTTACAGATAAACCTCTTAAACTAGTGACAACAGTGTCCTGTGTAAGTACATCAGAATGAGACTTTGGAATAAGGGCCAAACCCTTAATGTAT
This sequence comes from Lerista edwardsae, assembly GCA_029204185.1. NCBI lineage: Eukaryota > Metazoa > Chordata > Lepidosauria > Squamata > Scincidae > Lerista > Lerista edwardsae. The sequence goes on from JAJKFI010000015.1 coordinate 4,554,284, forward strand.
CTAGAAAATTTCAGATGTCTGATCTTTGGAGCAATATGCTGGCGAGAGTCTGTCTCTCTCACAGAAGTACAGCTGAAGCCATTCAGAGCTAAATTCTGTTGAAGTGCTGAAGGACCTTTCTTCTTGTTAGTCTTCAAAGATATTGAACTTTGAGATTTCTCTAGGGTCCGGCCAGGTTTCAGCTGCTTGACTATCAATCCAGTCCCTGGTATAAAAAGTTCCTGTTCAGTTTGCTTTACAGGATTGTTCTTTGCTTGTGACACTGATGAATTTACTTTGCATTTGCTTGGTGCATCCTCCCAAGTTAATGGATTATATACAACATATCCATCGATAGGGCATGCATTTTCTTTCTGCAGCAAACGGTCAATGCATTTCCTGTGGAACTAAAAGACAAAAACAACATAAGGAACTGTGTCCAGATAACTCTACTAAAAGACTGTCCCCAACTGAATACAATCTTACTGAACAAATAATTGTATGAACAAATTATTTGCTAAGTGGCCATGTTCACTTTAGGTTAGTGAAAAGCAGGACCCAAATTGACTTTTCTCAGAAGGACTTGGAAAATGCATTAGCTCAAATGGGATTGACTGTTGTAAATCAATACACTTAAGTAGTCATGAAGTTCTTAACTCGGATAAATCCCATGATTGAACTTCTGCTCTCTGCTGCTATTCATGTGGTCTCTTTGTTAACAATCTAATACTTTCCTGTTACGTTGCTTTGCATCCTCTTAAATAAACTACAGAAAGTTTTTATGCTTAACAATTAACTGTATTCTGGAGGACAGGCCAAATTGGTATGAAATAAATATATTTTGCTTAAAAGCTGTGCTAAATTAAGCTCCACCAGTTCAAAACCAGAATATATGAAGCTGTCCTCCATGGCGTCAGACCCTTGACGGTCTACTCTGATAGTGATTCGCCATAGCCGCAGGCAGAAGTCCTTTGCAGGCCGGAGCCTCCTTTTAACGGAGATGCCTGGAACTGAACACGAAAGCTTGGGTCTACAGAGCATGTGTTCTATCACTGAGGATCCGACTTTCTAGTGCCAATGACACGTGCACTAGTAGCAGTCCTGGGGCTCTGGTGCCGTGGGGCCTGGAAGTAATTGTGGTGATATCACCGTGTCACTGCAATTACTTCATGGCTTGGCAGGGCAAATGGAGGAATTCTGCACCACTGCAAACTTGGGAGCGGGCGCCACTGTTTCTGTGCCAATCCAAGGGCAGCCCATTTGCCTCCTCTCAGATCAGCAAGCTCCTTATGAACTTTTTTGCACTGCTACAAGCAGTCCCCCCCATACTCGAAGGGGGCAGGTGCCACTTGCAGCAGCACAAAGCCACTCCCAAGGGGCATGAGCAGCTTGCAGCAGCATGAGATTCCTCTGATACTTGGAGAGGGCGGGCATCACTTATAGCAGTACAAAGCTGCTTCCTGGGAGCAGCTTTGTACTGCTGCAAGTGGCAACCGCCCCCTCTGAGTATTGGAGAGGATGGGTACAGCTTATAGCAGTGCAGACAAGCTCAGGGGCTCCTCAAGACTTACTCTGGTTATATTCCTTTTGTGAGCATTAAGTTTGAATTAAGTGACTATTTTTTTAAATTTTGTTTTTAGTTCAGTGCTTTTACATCATATTTTTTTCCTAATCTTGCTTTCTCTCAGGAATGTTTCATGGTTGTACAATTGTTGGTTTCAATTTATATTTCAGGAGTGTCATTTTATTATGTTACAATGACAGCACTTCCTGCTTGATGATGTCACTTCCTGCCACAACATCACTTTCATGTTAATGACATCACTTCCGGTGGGTCCTGACATAGTACCATTCTAAAAAATGGGTCCCAGTCCAAAAAGTTTGATTGTAAAAGTACCACTGTACCAAAAAATAACAAAAAGTACCACTGTTCTAACACCTAGCATCATATTTTAGCCCAATCACCACCATCCAGTGACGTCATTCACTGGCGCCAGCAACCGGAACACTGCTGGCGCCAGGATCCGGAACGCCGCCGGAACAGATGGGTGAGCTGTAGCTCCCTGCCCCCTTGCGGCGCCCGGCAACGCCTCCCTGTGCCCGGAAGAGCTCTCTTACAGAGCGATCCAGGCGCGGGGGTGGGCAGGTGGGCAAAAACAGTGCACGGAGTCTGCCGCGTGCTGCTGCTCCGTTCCCGCTCTCCCAGGAACTACCGGAATGGGGTACCGCTCCGTTCCGGTAGGATGATGTTGCAGTTTCACACCACACACTCCAGAACTGATGGAAACTGGCAT
>JAJKFI010000015.1:4556566-4574100 GCA_029204185.1 Lerista edwardsae
GTCCACAAGCCCCCAACTCTGCTATAAACACTCCAAATAAACAACAGATGACGCCTCTTCCACCATCCCATAGTAACAGAATATTAGTGTGGCCTGTTGAAGGTATCCAGACATTCAATCACCAAGGTTAGTCACATCGTTGAAAAGCAACTATGATATGACAACCTGCTAGTCTTCAGGTTGAACACATATGCATCATCTGATTTTTAACAACCTGTGTGCCCATAGATGAATGTGTGAGCTTACTCTGCTGAAATCCATAGTGCTGGAGGTGATATTGAGAGATCTGTGAGACAAAGATTTTAGATAAAATGCTGGGCAGCTGCTCATATGCACACATCTTTTATTTACCTTGTGATTACATGGTAAGAACTTTATGACTTGGCCAATGTGAAAGATCTTCAGACAGAGTCTACATTGCAAACCTGGATCAAGCAAACCGCTACATTTCCTAATCAGCACAGTAGGTAATGAGCAAACTATATGTTCTGGTACACAAGTGAACCTAAAAACAAATCAAATAACAGATAAGTCAATATAACTTATTTTGTTTTTCCTTTCTTGATTTCATTCCTAGATTTTTGGTGTGAGCAATGTTGTTATATGGTTTGAAGAAATATTTTTGAAATAGATGATAGGGTTCACAATGGATTTTTTACTCATGCAATAGTCTTACACAGCAAGGATAGGATACCAACCACTTACTGCAACTTATATAATATAGCGGTTATTTCAGCAGGACTATAAAATTAGGTGGCATCTCTTAAAGAATGCATATTAATGACAATCCCCCACACACACTGTACTAGCAGAGATCTTCATACAGAGTTTAAAAATGCATGAAATAATTGTTTCCATAAATATATTTATTTCCTTTCCTCAAGTATCATACTGTTTAATTAAAAACATTAAAGTTAATCGTGTCAAATCTTTCATCTTACTTTTTCTTGTCTTTTTCCTCTTTAAAATTCTGTTCTGTGTTAAAGCTCTTCAGATTTTCTCCGGGGGTTGATAGTTGTACTACCTGTTCAACTGACCTCCATCTCTGATTTCTCTTCTAGGAAATGGGCAAAGACCTAATTAAAACTAAGCAACTGCATTTGCTATTTCCAGGTCAGCTCAGGCTGCCAATAACACTGCCCTTCGACTAACACATGAAATCACCAACACTGCAAGTAGCAAAGTAGTGCTCAACAATCTCGGTTCTGTACAAGTAGCCTAAGGTTACAGCTGAAATAGACTCAAACGTATGGGCCCATGTAGGGGGTTCTCAGTTCTTTAGGCAGCTGTTTTGTAAAATTATCTAGACCAGCCATTTTCAACCAGTGTGCCAGGACATATTGGTGTGCCGCGAATGGTCCGCAAGTGTGCCATGGGAGTTTGTGTGAGGGTCATTTCTTAGTAGGGCCTGTGGGGGATGTGAGCCCCACACCAGCAGTGTGGTATGCCTTTCAATAGTCAAAACATTGATGGTGTGCCTTGACAATTTTAGCACCTTATCAGTGTGCCGTGAGATGAAAAAGATTGAAAATAGCTGATCTAAGCCCAAGAATAGTTCTGGTTTTTGAAGGCCCATGGTATAGTGGGACAAACCGTGTGATGGGCAGATTAAACTTCTGGAGGCAGCAAATAAGTAGAAACTCCTACCAGGCTTCTGCAGATGAAGCCTTGCTTTTAAGATAGAAAGATGATTTCACTTAGTAGTGGCCTAAGCCATTGGTTCAAAATCGTAGGAAATACAATAGATGTGACTTTTAAGCTAGATCCAAACATACAGTAATGCTTTTACAGGATTTTAGAAGTTGCTGCATTTCTAAACTGTAAACAAGGCATCAGTTTTCAAGCTCACGGTACAGTGATAGTCAAGGCCTTGTTTCAAACGAGATGTCATGTTGCATGACCAGAAAAATAAAAGTGGGCAGAGAATTGAGTCACTCTTGCCCACATTATTCTCTGCTTTGACCCCTGGGTCACCTTTAGCAATGTCTAAAGAAGATAGGTTATTTTTGTACTACTTTTCAACAAAAAGGTTCACAAAGCCGTTTTCAGACAAAAATCAATTAAATGGCTCCCTGTCCCCAAAAGGCTCACAGTCTGAAAAGATGCAGAAGAACACCAGCAAACAGCCACTAGAAAAGACACTGTGCTGGGGTGAAGAGGGACAGTTACTCTCCCCTTGTTATATGTAAGAGCTCCGCTTGAAAAAGTGCCTCTTTCCTAGTTAGCAGGGAAGTTAGAATAAGAGTTAAGAAAAAGTAAATGAATTTTCTTTTTCTTACTGTACCTCTCGGAAAGCAAAAGTATGTGAAGGATGACAAAAACTTCGAAAGCACCCATGGCATAAGTGGTATTCACTGCACTCAGTACACCTTGAAACAAGAAGAATGAAGTTAGCAGTTTTTCCTATTTTTAGCAGTTTAAAGTAAACTGGTTTAGTTATAAGCAAGTTTTCATATAATAAAACAGACTGATTTAGGCAGAACAAACTGCCAGCATCTTACCCTACTCACTGCACAATCCTGCACTCGCAATACATGGGAGTAAGTCTCATTGAATACAGTGGGACTTATTTTGGAATAGTCATGTTTAGAATTGCCCTGTCTGCTTCTTCCTGTACGCTGCAGCACATTACCTCATTTGTAGGGGAAAGAGTTAAGTACAGCTGGCTGGAAGTCGTTGCTGTCTGTCAATGAAATATTAAGCATTTGTAGAATGAGAGTCTGCATATGCTTTTCAAAGCCGAAGGATTCCTGTTGTCCTTCTCCAGTGTTCAAAAGCATCGCTCTCAAAGCACAGACTGCAGGCTTCATTATACAAACCTGTCTGCTGCTGAAAATAGCACTGGGCATGTAATGTAAGCACTGGGCATTGGCTTCTAACACAGCGTTCCAATAAAACATACAAGACTCCTCATTCAAAATACAGAACACCATCTAAGGAATTGTATCTCCCCAGTACAGGTCAACGTTGTTTCCTTATGTACACATCTTTCCTTATGTGCTAAAAGCAGAACAGGACAGAATCATTCTCCACAAATAAACTGTAGGTGGAGCAATAGTACTTTCTTGTATTTAAGCCACGGACTTGCCGTACTATTCTGCTTGCATGAAATAGCTTTAATGTACACTATTTTCTTCTTACTCGGAATTACTTACATAGAAAAGTGTGTTAAAATTGGGATTTAGCGATATTTTAAATAAAAAAAATTGGTTAAAATAGCACATGTAATCAAACACAGGCAGGTCCCTGCTTCTGTAGGGAAGCCATTCCAGGATACACACATACACACCACAGACATGGAAACTGTGGATATGGGGGGAACCCTCTCCCTGCAACCCCCCATGCCCATTAACGTAGTTTAGATGCTTACCAAGGTGAAAACGATCCTCCTTATACAGGTTGCTATAAGCATTCCCACTTATAGTGATGTTCAGGCAGGCTGCCGGCATCCTGAATGCTTGAAAGAAAAAAAGAAAACTAGAATGATGATAGCAGGAAGCAGAATTGCTTCCTGTTAGCATTGCTCTAATTTTTTCAAGCATTTAGGATGCTGGCAGCCTGTCCTAACATCGCTATAAGCTTGAATTCTTACAGCGACCTGTATAAGGAAGATTATTTTCATCACGGCACGGTTCTAAATTATGTTCATGGAAGGGGCGGGGGCTGGAACTGCAGATAATTGAATCCATGGATACTGGATATGGAGCCCACCTCTACTACTTAAATTTCCTGTTTTAAGATTCACACAGAGAAATCTAAATTTAATCACTTATGTAAATAACGTTGCTGCAATTATTAAGATTTCACTGTATCACTCCTCAAGTGAATAGCCACACTGAAAAATGGAAATGTGATTACCATAACTGAATGAGTAAGAGAAACGATTTTTCCTCTGAACATTATGAAAAGAAGTATTTTCATAAGGAAATGGAATGGCATTATCTTCTAATACTGTACTGACAACCTCATAATATTGACAACCTCATAGCTTATTGTAATAATTGCCAGCATAGACCACCATTTATCCCAAAGGTTGTAGCTCCATGTCTTAATATACATACAGCTTGTTTTAGAAATTGGTCAGAAATTACAATATCACATAAATAATTTTGCAAAGTGATTAAGTTAAATGCTTACTTGTAACAATTTCCCTCGACTGGACATACTTTGCAATTATTGCAAGGGATTCCAAGGTGTTTGTCAAGATGCTGTTTCTCTGCTGCAGTAAAGAGTCTTTTGCAATTTCTGAACTCCTCTAAAATTAGCTTCAGTGGGGCAAAATCTTCCCTACACAGGGGGCACTTCACCAAAGAATCTCTCTCCAGCTCTTTTTGATGATCAGCCCATATTTTCATACATACGACGTGTATGTTGTTGCCACAGCCAAGCCTACAGAAAATCAAGTATTGTTTATATCTTGTTTTTAAGGAAATCCATAAACAAAAGAAAATTCATGTTCTACATTTCTACACATCTCAGAACAGGCAGGTAATAAAGAATTATGTTATTGGAAGAATCCTATCCATCAAATATTTGAAACAGAAACTTTTTTGGCCTTTGTCTTCTAGTTATTTAGTCAGTTTGGTCACTCATGAAGAAGTCCATGACAATCTATCCTTCTCAACTAATAGAGATGACTCACCTGCAATAAGTGACAGGAAGCATTTTCTTGAGTAGCACATCCTGACAAATTGGGCATATATCCTCCTCATCAATGTCTTTTTGTTTAGTGTACCCATCATTAACTGGCTGCAACTCCTTAGTGGAACTGGTGGTCACTCTTGCTTGGGGAGCAACTTGAGGGCCCTGAAGCACACAGTTAATTTCTCTTTCCACAAGACCGAATTGTAAAGCATCTACAAAAAAAATTCAATATTGAAAGACTCTGAGAAAATTATTTATGTCACTGACAGCCCAATCCTAGCCAAAATTTTGAGAGCTGATAGAGCCACAGTGCAGCCCCAAGGTACCGGAACAAATGTTGCCTTACCTTGAGGAGGCCTCCGGGATTCACAGAATGCAGTGCATGTCCTGTTGTCATAACTGCATCAGCCCTGGAAACTTGGTTAAGATTGGGCTGTTATTTATACAGCACCATCAATGTGCATGAAGTGAAAGGAGCTTCCTATTCCCTTGCAGAGCTTATAGATATTGACACAAGGGAGACAGCAGATGGGAGGGGGGGGAGACTAGAGGCAGGGGAAACAGTGGAGACATATACTATTGTTAGAGGTGTTTATTTCTGAGAAGATAGAATAACCGCCCAAGTCTTACCAAACACAATGGGCTTACTCCAGAGTAAAACGAACCACGGTTTTCAAACACAATGCAATCTTAAATTTGAGTATGCAGAAATAAGTCTCTGGATGTTCAGTGGGACTTATTCCCAGGAAACTGTGTATAGGATTGTAGCCTCGGTCACCAATATTTAAGCTTAGTTACAGCAAAGCATGGGGCCTAAGTCTTCATGGAAAAAAATGAATTGTAAGAAGGGATTTGAAGGAAACTAGCAAGGAAGCATTTAATAGATGTTTCAGGAGGCAATTCCAAGCCAAAACATTCTAGCTGATTTACAATTGAAACAGATGCAGTAAACCAGGGGTCAGGGAACTTTTTTACCTTTTACCCCAAAATATATTTAGATACGCCAACATTACCCCCCCCCCCGCCAGAACAAAAGAAAAAAAATTACATATTGGAACCCATTGCTTTTTATTTGATTAATTAATGAGCTTAATTAATGCTATGTAAATATGAAGTTGTAAAGGGCGGAGCAAAACAAACAAAACAAAACGGAGCCAGCCAGTGAGCGACGGAACTGGAACGGGGGGTAATAGATGGTCGCGCTGCCAAGACACAGCTGGGCATGCATATAGATTCATATGCATGCCCGGCTGTGTCTCGGCAGCGCGACCGTCCATTACCCCCAGGAATTTCCTTTTTACCCCATTTGGGGTAATTTACCCCTGTTCCCTGACCACTGCAGTAAACTAAGTAACAGCCTGTGAGAATACTATTTAATATTAAAAAGATGTTCATTAGAAAGCAGAGTTTCTCATGCACTGGATATATGTAAGAGCCTGGCCTGAATTTGGAGAGGGCATGAATAGGGTTACAAACTGGGAGAGAGTGCCTATATCTTTAACCACTGTATAGAAGAGGAAATTTGGGCAGGTAAGGTGCCGTTTTTGAAAGCCTTCCATGATGAGCTGCACCTACCAAAATTCAATGGGATTTACTATCAGGTTAGTGCACATAGTACATATTGCAATACATGTGAGGCAGAGATTCCCCGCAGGTAAATTCTAAGCCTAAAATCAATAGATCAATCTTCCTATATGTACCTTTGCTTTGGCTCTTTGGATGCAGTAAGGCTTTTTTTTTTAACAAAAAAAGTAGCCAATAAAATCTATCAAAATTCAAACTTAAAAGCTTTAAGTTAGCCTTTAAAAACCTAAAGCTTTAAAGCGTTTAAAAAAATTAAAATGAATTATCTGCCTTAGGATGAGCAGATTCTATGCTGCAACTACTCAGAAATTATGAAAAATTGTAGCACAGTTGACATTAAATTTTAATTAGAAGTAGTAATGTTCTCATACTCATTAAATTACACTTACAAGGACACTCTTGTGCTGACTCACTAAGTAGCAACTGATTGTTCGAAGGTGAACTATTAAGCACAGTGCACCGAGACTTTTTAGAGTATGAAAAAAAGTTTCAAAAATTCTAAATTCTTGTGGTACCATTAGGATAACAACCTATTTCAGCATAAGCTGCAATAAATGTGTTAGCCCTTAGATGCCACAAAATTGTTTGTGTTTGATACAATGAAGAGTTACTCCTTTGGAAAGTGCTACAAGTGTGTGAAAGTGATATTGTTGTTGTTGATTACTGCTTTCCAACTAAAATAATGACCTAAATAGCAAAATAAATGCTTAAAGGAAGGGTAGAAGTGCATGAAGAAAGACATGGATGTGCACAGATTAAAATGTACCACGCAGACACTTGCATGTGCTTTCCAGAGATAATTTAAAATGTTGAGCTTCTAATCAAAAGAGGCACTTTCACACACAAGTGTGTTTTTCCCTCCCAAATCTACTCTGTCCATAAGCAGGCTAGTTAAAATTTCCAGGTACTCTTAGATACCCTTTTGGCCTTCATTGCAATATGGTTTGATGTCAGAATCTGATCTCTAGTAACTCAGGTGTATATTTTTGTACAGGCTACCATTTTGAGACGGGCTCTGCCTTCCCAACTTGCCATTTTCTGACTCATAGGTCCCAAATTTCTCAAGTCTACCAGTGCCCATGGTAGGAGAAGTATGAAAAGTTTTGATGTTACTACTTGATGTATTAATCAACAACAATGTGACTTTGGGATGTGACTTACATTCGTGGTCTCTTGGAAGTTTGAATTTTTTCAGCAATAACCTAATAAATGGCAAAAATGATACAGTAATTCAGAAACTCAATCAAATTAAAGCTGACTACTCAGTTTTACATTTATAGGAGAGGCAATACGATATAGTTGGCTCTCATTATCCATGGGGGTTCTCTTTCAGGACAGCCAGAGAATAATGAAACCCGAAATGATGATCAAATTGGTGGGTCTCAGGCCCCTCTAATCCTTTGGAGGTGATGGGGGTCGTGTTGCTGTCGCCTCCAGGGGGTGTTCTGAGGCCTGTGGAGGTTGCACGCAAGGGCCTCAGAATGCTTTCTAAGGCCTTAGAAGGTAACTTCTGTTTCTGTTTTTGTTTTTCATAACAACTGGAAGGCCTCCCAAAAGCTTTAGAAGGTGTTCCAAGGCCCACTGCAGAGGATGAGATGGGACACAGCGCTGCAAAGTTTGGGAATCCCTGGCAATAGGATTGCAGCCTTATCATCTAATCAATGCAGCAAAACATTACCAAATGTATGGGAGCAGATTCCAAAGACAAATACATGAAAATAACACTAATTTCAATGCAGCCAATCTACTTAAGTATATTCCGTCACCATCACAGAACTATAGTATTCAATCTCTTCTTCTTTCAAGCTATCCACCTCATCATACCTTTTTTAAAGGTATGATGGCATCATTCCCTCTTTTTAAAATCTTCAGCCCTTCTCCAGTGATGGGATCAGCTAACAACTTGGGGGAACGCTGGGCGGGCAGCAGGAAGGCTGGGCGGGACTTCTGGGTGATTGACAGCCCATCCGTCTGGGTCTGCCGCCCGCCCGCCCACCGCACGGGCTGTCCCCGGGTGGCGCGCCCCGCCGCTGTGTGCCCTGGCACTGGGGGCCCCCACCCAGGCGAGTGGGCGCCCCCTCCGAGGCCAGGGCAGCCTGTGTGGTGGGCGGGCAGGCGGCGGACCCGGACGGATGGGCTGTCAATCACCCAGAAGTCCCGCCCAGCCTTCCTGCTGCCCACCCAGCGTTCCCCTGAGTCGTTAGCTGATCCCATCACTACCCTTCTCCTTTTCTAAGGGCCCAATCCTATCCATCTTTCTTGCACCAATACAGCTGCAATGCAACCCTGAGATAAGGAAACAAATGCTCCCTTATCTTGAGGTCATCTTCATGACTATTCCCCCATTGCACGATGCAGCACATGCTCTGTTGGAATGGCTGCATCAGCACTCGAAATTTGGTAAGGATTGGGCCCTTAGTCTCCATATTTTTCTATCTCTCCTTCCTTAGGACACTCTGTTCAGTCCCATTGAGGTATCAGAATAGCTACCAGGTTTTCTAAAATTTTATATTTGTAAGAGAGGCAATACGATAACTGTGTCCTTAAAACGAATAATATAATGTATTATATTATTATGTATAATGTAGTATGTATATGCACCAAATTTTGCATATATCATATGAAAAATCCATTTACCAGCAGATATGTTTACAGAGGTCCTTTTCTTTCATGAACACTGAGCAGCTGCATGAATGAGGGTTCCCCAGGGAAACCTAATATCAAAGCAACAAAACACTTTTCAATAAATTATACAGTACACATTCGAAAGAAGTGAATAAAAGCTACTGTGAATACAGAACTCAAGTATTAGCTAAAATATTCCTATCTTCCCCTAGTTTTACTTTCACAATGTCTCCAAAACATGAACCCAGTCTTATGTGACTGCTGATTATGTGGAAGGCTGCAAGTGCGTCCCCACAGAACACATGGTCAATGCTGTCAGCTATGACAGTGCCAATCATCTATAGGGGCATGAACTGGAAAAGAGACACATGGCGATTCAGTTGTTAGATTATCAGCAGCAGAAGAGTGAATGGCACTGAAAATCTACTGGGATGTGAGCCTGCATTAACAAGAACATACAGTGTCAGGGGTTGGAACGCCGTGCTTTATTCTGCACAGCTCTGATTGGCACAAGTGAAGCACATCCAGCAAAGCAACTCATGCTGTGTGTTGATTGCCCACATGCAGATTTCCACCGAAAGAACAGGCCATCTTTATTAAGTGTTGGACATACACAACTCACAGATGACATACACAACTGGACATACACAACTCACTGCTTCTTATGTCCACAATAGGTGACTACACAACCATCTCTTTTTTCCCAAGCACTACATCCTGTACTATAATTAACTTTGGTGCTTTCCAGTTAAGCGTCTATTATTCAAAAAACCTAGAAGTGGCTGTACTGTGACTTACTTGAGTTCGAGGCAACCAGAAAATGAGTAATAGAGAAATGTAAATGCTATTTTTATTTTATGAATTAAATCAATTATGTGCCCTAATTTGAAAACTCTGATTCATGACTGGAGTTTACAATACAGGACTTGTGACTTGTTCCTTCTGTGAGTAGGGATAATGCAAGGGCTGACTGTTTAATAAAGATGCTGTACCTAATGGGAAGAGAAATTGGCAGTCTTTTTTACTGAAATAAAAAGAGAATTTGAAGAATTAGTATTGAGACAAGGTTAGCTTGTGCGATCTTTGACAGCTGTATGGATAGGACAACTGCAGCCTGGGGTGCAGGAGGTGTAGAAGACTATGAAATGTAAGAACTATGGCTAGAGTACAGGGAGTTGTGCAATGAGAGCACACAACAGGGAATTGCATGTGCAAACAGCAATTTCTTCTGGGTAAGTAACTTTAATTCACATATGGCTTGGCATCACATATGCATAAGGTTGGCATCAAGGGAGGCTAAACATGAGGCTAAGCTGGCCCTGTGCTCAAGCAAATGATGCTGTTTGAATTGGGCAGCAGATGGGGGGGGGGTTAAGCACCAAACACATGCCCCTCACCTTCTGCTAGTCTGCCACTGAAAGATCCTGTTTCCTTACCTGCCCCTTCCTCTTTGCAGACTCTTTAAATAAATACATAAATTTATTTAAAACAGGAAGCACAGAGAATGCTGGGAGACCCTGTTTTGTTTCAGAGAGCCTGCACGCAGGAAGAAGCCACAGTTAAGGGATGTGTGAGTAAGGGGAGCAGCAGTGGCTGTGCAGAGTGCTAGCACCATTGGACTTTTTCAGGTAGCCCAATAGCTTCATTCAGTCCTGCCAGAGAGGATGATTTGCCTAAGTGTACTGTATGTGTGCTGGTGATCGCTGGGAATAGAACAGAGACCTGGTTAGAGTGGAAGGAGCAACTTTGAACACAAAAACGTTTGTGATAAGCTGCACAGAGAAGGAGAAGCCCTCTTCAGACATTCATTCTCTGCCTAGGGATTATGCTGTTTAGCTCTGTCCCATTCCTGGTTCAGAATTTGTCCCTGAAGGCAAACCACAGACAATGAACATCTGAATAGGGGCAGTGATATGGAGCAAGGCTGTAGAAGAGAAACTGAGCAATCTAGGGACCCCAGTGGGAGAGGACGAATGGAGGTCAAATATCCATTAGGGGGTGGGAAGTGCTATAGCACTTTGAGAGTTTGTTGTTGTTGTTCAGTCAGGGGCGTAACTAGGGTGTGGCAGGGTGTGGCATGAGCCATGGGCGCCATCTTGCAGGGGGCACCGTTCGCATGGCGCCCGCCCCCCCAAAATGGTGCCCACGGCCCGCCCGCTCCCTGCACCGCATTCTCCTCGCTCCGGCTGGTATGGCCTTAAAGAGCCAGCTGGAGCGAGGAGAACATGCTGCCACCCGGCGCCCCCTCCCGCTTCTCAAGGGGGCGGGGCGCTGGGCGCCGCCGCGTTCTGTTCGCTCGTGCCGGCTCTTTAAGGCCGGCACAAGCGAACAGAAAGAACACGGCTGGGGCGCCGCGTTCTGTTTGCTGCTGCCGGCCCTTTAAGGCCAACGGCAGCGAACAGAACACGGCGCCCCCGCCGCGTTCTGTTCGCTGCCGCTGGCTTTAAAGGGCCGGCAGCAACAAACAGAACGTGCCTCTTAGAAGGGCGGGGCGCTATGTCATGACGTCACGATGTGACGTCATGATGTTGTGTGCCCCTAGGGGCGCATTTTCATTGGGCGCCATGGGCGCCCTTTCAAATAGATTCGCCCGTGTTCAGTCGCTAAGTCGTGTCCAACTCTTCGCGACCCCATGGACACTTTGAGACTACCAGTAAGTATATTTTCACAACTGAGGTTTAAAAAAGTTGTCACACATGGGTTGCAATCCTATACACACTTATGTGTAAATCCCAGTGAACTCAACATTAGTTTGTAACACATATGTAAAACTTGCATTGGAGTATGCTCTTTTTCTTCCAAGCACTACATCCTGTAATACTATAATTAGGTAACTTCTTTGAAGCTTTCCAGCTAAACTTCTATTATTCAAAGAGCCCAGAAGTGGCTGTGATTTATTTGAGTTCTAGGCAACCAGAAAATGAATCATAGAGAAATGTAAATCCTATTTTTATTTTATGAATTAAGTCAATTATGTGCCTTAATTTGAGATCTCTGATTCATGACTGGAGTTTGGAATTAAATACATAAATGCCAAGAATAAGAATTACATGATAAATGCCCCATTGACAGTCATATAAATAGCATGAGCAAGGATCAATGGTGATTTCAGTGTCCTTTATGCAATTTGTTCAATGAAGTACATGACTTCAGAAAAGCTACCTAATAAAACAGGAATATGAAGAGCTCTGAGATGGTAGTAGCACATGCTAAGTAAGATGCATGTACACTTGAACCTGTGTGACACGGAGTCAGACCACTAGTCAGGTATCATCTATGTTGACTGGCAGTGTCTCTCCAGTGTTTCAAGCAGTGATCTTTCTCTCTCCAGCCCTACTTGGAAAGCTCAAGTACTGAACCTGGGATCTTCTACAAGCAAAGAATCTGCATGTCAACTGAGGTATGGCTCCATTTCTCTTAGAGCTATTTGAACTAGCCCTGATACTGCTCTATTACATCTCCATGTAATAGAGAGGGCAGAGATAGCTTTGCTATGCCAACCCTATTTAAGAAGAACTAGGGGCTCTCCACAACAGACAGGAAGAACACATAGCCTTCCACATGAAAGGAAACTAACATCCCAAGTGAAGAGGGAGTGATGATGCAGCAAGGCCCAGTGCTTTACTTCTAACCTGAGAAGAGTCAGAAATACCACTTTGGAGCTAGAATCCCAGGGTGAAATCCAGGTAGGGGAAGGATACATACAGGTGTGCCCCAGTATCCACTGATTCAGTATCCATGGTTTCAGTTATCCACGGATACCATGGATACTGGGACGCCTATTAAAAAGATAATAAACAAATCTCCTTTTTTACCTTTTGCAGCAAACCACTGATGTTCCCCTATCTTTAAAAAGGCAGCCCCAGTATCCAGTTTCAGGTATCCACAGAGGGGGTCTGGAACAGAACCCCAGTGGGTACGGGGGTGCCTTTACTTTGCACGCGCTCAGAGGCATCCTCTCTCCGTACCTCTATGATTAATTGAACGTGCATTATACACTTGTGAGCTCTTGTTCGCACAAGTTCCTTGTGCTGGAAAGGAGGCTCTGCAATTTAGCCGGTGTAAAACAAAACATATGGCTTTATGCCTATCTTGAAGGGCGGGCGGGTGGGGGGGGGCAGCAGATCTCTTTCTCAAGCGGGGGTGGGTTGGGGGGTCCAGGCTCCCGCCTACCCGGTGCTCCGCCGCCCGCTGCTCTTCCCCCTCTTCCTGCAGGACGAAAGCGGTGGGCCCCAATTCCCGGACGATGCGCATGACGCTGCCCAGCGCTTGATCCTGTCTCCAGCTGAGCTCCGGCGAGGCGACGACCCGCCGCCGAGACGACATGGAGGCCGTCGCTGGTGCTTCTCGACCAACCGCCTTTATCCGACTCGCCGCACAGGGATCCTTTCGAAGCGTCCTTCATCTCGCACGAGGACGTCCGGTTCCCATGGAGACGGACCGCGCGCGCGTTCACGCGCCGTGCGGGAACTAACGGGGGTGAGAGGACGCGCCTGCGGCGGTTCCCATGGAGACAACGCGTGCGCGAGACGACTGGTCAGAATGAACGCCTGAAAGCACGTTCCCGTTCTTCCACGTGCCTCACCTCTTTTGGGCGGGTCTGGAGTCGCGCGCGGAACGTCTGGCTCAGGTCTGGCTTGACAGAATGCAGCTCAGTACAGAAGCTTCCTTTTTACTTGCTCAAACGGAAAAAGTCAGCCTGCACGTTTATTGCAGGAAATAAACATATCTGAAAAGGACTCCCGACTTCGCTTCTATCGCGGTCGTGGAAACACACTGCCCGCTCGCAACTACTTCGCAAAAGTCGAGGATGTCTCCATGAGCGCATGTGAACAGTTGTCCATTTTGCCTAGCGAGGGAGGGGGTGGGAATATGATGTCAAAAGTAAGCAGGAAATACCTGAGCCTAATAATTACGTTGTAAATTGAAT
Source organism: Lerista edwardsae (assembly GCA_029204185.1). Classification (NCBI taxonomy): domain Eukaryota; kingdom Metazoa; phylum Chordata; class Lepidosauria; order Squamata; family Scincidae; genus Lerista; species Lerista edwardsae. Next base: position 4,570,350 of record JAJKFI010000015.1, read on the forward strand.
TGAGCAAGAGACAAATTATATAGAAAACACTAGCTGTAGCTGTAATACTGTTGGGATCTTCTGAAGGCAATGGCCTGATTAGTCAAGTTGGTGTCTTCCTAGTTGTGAGGTTGGGTAGGGCCCACTCTAGGAGAGGCAGGGCCAGTGATGTCATCTGGTAATGAAGAACGGGAACTCTGAGCGGGACTTACACATGATTGGCAGCCCGTCCATTCCGTTCCACGGTTGGCGAGCCCCGCCGCTGCTCGCCCAGGCACCCGGCACGCCCCCGCACCCCCCCCCGTGAGCAGGCCCCCCCCAGGCCAGGACAGCCGTGGAACGGAACAGACGGGCAGCCAATCACGCGTAAGTCCCGCCCAGCATTCTCGTTCTTCATTATGAGATGACCGCTGGACAGGGCCCAATGTGGGGCATTCTCGTGGGCCCCCCACCCTCCCCATGGGGCGCTCCACTCACCAATTTAATACCTAATGTGTAGCTGGTAAGCAGTGGCATCGTGGGGGGGGGCACACCAGGTGACGCACAGAGGCACCAAAATTGCTAAAATCGCGGTTTTAAAAGATAATACCAGCATGCTATATACCGTTTGGGTGTGGAATTTCACCGTGAACTCAATGAAGAAGTCCGGAGTGTAATATCTTAATTCTATCAACAGTTATGTCCAAAAAACTAAAAACAATACGGCTTTTAATGTAAAAATCGCAATTTTTTAAAATCGCAGTTTTACGGAATAATACCATCATGTTATATTCTGTTGGATGCAGAATTTCACCCAGAATTCAATGAAAAAAAAAACCAGAGTGTAATATCTTCATTCTATCAAATGTTATGGCTAAAAAGCTAAAAACTCAAAATACAACTTTTTATGTAAAAATGATTTAAAAAAAAATTCATTACTATGAGTCAGTTCTCATTTCCATGGATCAGAGCTAATACTAGAAGTTTTATTTAATTGTGTGTCATCACATTGGCCACGGGTTTTTTGTTGGTTACTAATTTGTTGGGTGACCTGTACTAGAGAGAGCTGATGGGAGCGGGGGTAACACCAACCCTAGTAATAACACTGCATTTAGGCTGTGCATATTATATTGTAATTTATTCTAAATGGTTTGGAAGGAGGGGTGACACGCTGACCTCCCACTTCGGGTGACACAAACTCTAGTGACGCCACTGCTGGTAAGTAACAGGGCAGGTGGCAGGCTGTCTTGTTAATCACAAGTTTGTCTTTTGTTAATCACAAGTGAGAGCCTCCAGAAACTTTGGGTCCCAGGCCCTGACTGCTGTTGAAGGAGACACTGCAGTGTGTTTACTCCCCCACTCTTGCCACTCCAACCAGTAGAGTTTTAAAAGGCGCAAAGCAGTAACTAGCCAGCATAAGTTGGCCGTGCAAGGAGGGGAGAGTAAAATGTCGCTGTTGTGAGTACAATTGGCAACCCAGCCTTACCAAACACATTTTACTTTCTTTGTCTAAGGCTGTGAGACAGTTACATACAGAAGATTGAAAAGAAGAGGCAAGGAGGGCAAAAGCTGTTTTCAGAACTTTCAACACTCTTCTATCCACACTTACATAGGAGCAAGCCCAGTGGTGTCATTCAAATGATTTAGGAACAGGAACTCACTTTTGATTGGCACTTGTCGGGAACCCAGAACCAGCCACGGAGCCCGTTAGGATCCGGAACGCCCGTTCTGGTCCGTTCCCCCTGAATGACATCACTGAGCAAGCCCCATTTATCTTGAGGGACTTATTTCTGAGTGGACATACATCCCACCTTAAGCAGGGTGAGGTGGCTGTAAAGGCCAGTGCCAGTCCCCAAAATCATCTGGGTGTCTCCTGGCCTCTGGGAGTCCTAGTTGAGTTTTTCCCAGGGGAAATAACCAGGAGAATTTGGACACAGACCAAGAGCCCAGCTAATCCTACTGCGCAAATTATCATCAGCGGTGTAGCTCAGCACTTAAGCAAGGTCAGTGTGCACTGGCTGGCTAATCAACACCTGGCCATTCAGCTGGTATTTTGGCCAATAAAAGCCTTGCTTTGGGGCTGTTGCTTTGCCCTTGGACCTGGTGAACGCTAACAGGCTGTGTTGTCCAGAAGGTCGCCTGAACATTCCCCCAGATTCTGCTGGAGGCTGTGTTGCCTGGGGCGGGATGCCTAATTGTAAGTACAGGTGCCGGGAGACACCTCTGGGGTTCAGAGGTGCTCCTGTGTTCTATGTTTGTTAATGTTTGTGGTTGTTTTGTAATAAAGTCTTGTCATTTATGTGTGAATTAGCCATGAACATCATTTATTCCTTCCTTTGACCAAAAGAGCCTTCAGTCCCCTGGCAGGAGATGGCTGTGGCAAAACAGTGGCTGATATCAGATAGCAAACAAAAAACAAACAAACACCAAAAACCACCACTTTTAAACTACTGCTAAGAGAACACACTCCCTAGATTCACTCCATTGCTGACCTCCCTGTCTCCTAAAGTCTTCTCACTAGCACTTTTCAAGGAACTGGCACAACAGTCACAGTTGAAACACACTGTTTAATCTAGTGCACTGGACTCCTGCATTACAACACATGCCACCCAGTCCCTACAAATAGGCTTACCAGATACAAACTGAAGCAGACTGCCTATATCTTTAACCATTGTATAGAAGAGGGAATTTGAGCAGGTGCAGCTCATCATGGAAGGGTTTCAAAAGTTGCACCTGCCAAAATTCCCTCTTTTGAAAACAGTCACTGTCATTTCACCCTCCCAGGCAACACCACAACTCCATTGTATGCAACACACAAATACAGCCCATTCCTAGGAATATTCATTCCCATGCAACCCTTACTGATGTTTTCAATCCAGCCATGATCCCAGTAGGTAAACATTTAGGATCACAGACAGATGACTTCCACCAAGTTAAAAAAAAAATGACTGCAATTTACCATATACTAGTGTGTATAAATCGACATCATGTATAAGTTGAGGGCAAGTTTTAAGCCAAAAATTATGGAATTTGCCATGCCCCGTGGATAAGTCAAGGGTAAAATGTAGAGGTATCTGCAATTCTTTGAATTAGATCATTTTGTCTGATTTTACCCAACACCAGATTCTGATAAATGATCTACCAGTAATTGTTACCTAAGAACTGTACAATCTATCTATTTATTAAAGTGCAGGGGAAAACAATAAAACAACAACACAGCAAGCAACTATCAAACTAGTTGTTCCCAAACCTTTTAGCACTGGCACCCACTTTTGAAAATGACAGCCTATGGAGATCCCACAAGAAGGGATGTCATTAGAGCAGAAGATTTAGTCGAGAGGGTTAATGCCTCCGTTTGCTTGAAGATAAGAGCTGAAGATCTGAAGGTAGCCAGTTCGGGACTACCGGAAGTCTCTGAGCAGCAGACCTTGTAAATTGCGACTGATTAACAGCTGAGCTGTCTTTGGCTGCCTTGTGAGAGGGGGAGTTGTGCCGAAGTCAGCTGCTTCTCTGGTGGGAGCAGGGAAGCCGCTTATCAGCCAGCAAGAAGACAAACGGGTGGCCAGAAAGAAGGACTAAATCCAGAAAGATCCATCTGTATGTGTGTAGTTCTTGTAAAATAGAACATTTCTGTAAAATTGTAAAAACCTTTGGGTTTCTGAATAAAGTCTGCCTATGTAAACCGCCTTGAGTTATAGTCAGTAGAGAAATCTGGTGACCTAAGAAAGGCGGTCTACAAATACAATTATTATTATTATTATTATTATTATTATTATTATTATTATTATTATTA
>JAJKFI010000015.1:4574110-4615748 GCA_029204185.1 Lerista edwardsae
TATTATTATTATTATTATTATTATTATTATTATTATTATTATTATTAAACAGAAGGGTTGTCATTACAGACAATGGGCAAGGCATGCTAGAATAATGAAACAAATCACACAAAACTGTTCAAAGCTAGAACTGATTAAATAAGCAAAGAAGAACCATCAGAGGAGCAGCTGGGGCTGGGAAGCAGCAGTCTGCATGGTCCCATCAAACTTGTTTGAGAGCAGATACAGTGACATAGAAGCTACTGGTGCAGCCATAAGAGGGGGAGCTGGGGAAAATTAATCAAGACACATACAAATGCTGAAGGCTTGATTAGGAATACCTGAATGGAACAACTCAGGAGTAATAAAAGAGCCCATTTCTTCCACATACGCACGCACGCACACCAATAGTTTGCACAGAGAGCACATTGTCTGAATGCTCATCCTGGAAAGAACCTGCCTAATAGCTTTGAGATTGCAGAGCCCTGCTGAATTCAACTCACATGTTGCAGTAAACACTTGCTTAAACGTGAATGTGTAGCTCCGTTTTGCTTTCCACGTCTCAATACTTTTCAGCTTAGAGGGAGGGTCTTCTTTCTCCAGTGTTTTTTGGGGCCTATGCAGAGGCATATCTAGGGAGCCCATAAAATGGCGCCCATGGCAAGCAATGAAATTGGGTCGCTATTAAAACACCTGGAAGATCAGTGGTATTCAAACTTTTTAGATCGGGACTCACTTTTTAGATTGGCACTTGTGTCAGGACCCACCGGAAGTGATGTCATTAACCTGGAAGTGATGTTGTGGCAAGAAGTGACATCATCAAGCAGGAAGTGCCATCATCGTGACATAATCAAATGACACGCCTGAAATGCAAATTGGCAAATTGGCATTCTTAGACTGCCTCACCACCGTGTTCAATTTTTCCTAACCACGGTGCAACAGTCAGAAATCTAACTGGTTAAGCCTTTGCCATTGTTGCATCTGCCTCTCCAAGCTTCACCTGCTGTATATCTGCCTGGCACAGGGCTGCCAGAGGCACAGAAGCAACTTCAGCAGCAGCAACTATATTTAACAAAATATTAAATTTGCCCTGTTCGGGCTCTGAATTTGAGATCACAAGGGTGATCTGGAGGGAGTTGACCCCGGGGTCAGCCAAAAGTGAAAAGAGACACTTTTCAAAAATTTTCTTTAAAGCACCCCGGGGCATCTGAAACGGTTTTTGCGAGCCGCCGGCATACACCCCGGGGCCAGAAAGACAGTTTCTGACCACTTTCTAAAAACACTCCGGGGCCTCCAAAAACAGATTTTTCCCTGACCCTGGGGTCAGCAAAAAGTGAAAAGAGACATTTTTCAAAAAATTTCTGCAAAGCACCCCGAGACACTTGAAACAGACTTTGTGAGCCTCTAGCATCCACCCCGGGGGCAGAAAGACAGTTTCTGACCATTTTCTTAAAAAACACTCTGGGGCCTCCAAAAACAGATTTTTCCCTGACCCCCGGTTTAAAAAAGGTTTCTGCAAAGCACCCAGAAATATCTGAAACAGACTTTGGGGGCCTCCAGCATCCACCCCAGGGCCAGAAAGACAGTTTCTGACCATTTTCTTAAAAAATCATTCTGGGGCCTCCAAAAACAGATTTTTCCCTGGTCAGCGAAACGTGAAAATAAAAACTTTTCAAAAAATTTCTGCAAAGCGCCCCGGGAGCTCTGAAACAGAATTTGTGAGCCACCGGCATCCACCCCGGGGCCAGAAAGACAGTTGCTAACCATTTTCTTAAAAAAACACTCCGGGTCCTCCAAAAAGAGATTTTTCCCTGACCCCGGGGTCAGCGGAAAGTGAAAAGAGACACTTTTCAAAAATTTTATGCAAAGCACCCCAGGACCTCTGAAACAGACTTTGTGAGCTTCCAGCATCCACCCCGGGGACAGAAAGACATTTTCTGACCACTTTCTAAAAAAAACACTTCACGGCATCCAGAAACAGATTTTTCCCTGACCCCGGGGTCAGTGAAAAGTGAAAAGAGACACTTCAAAAACTTTCTGCAAAGTACCCAGAAACATCTGAAACAGACTTTGTGAGCCTCCGGCATCCACCCCGGGACCAGAAAGACAGTTTCTGACCATTTTCTTAAAAAACACTCCGGGGCCTCCAAAAACAGATTTTTCCCTGACCCCCGGGGTCAGCGAAAAGTGAAAAGAGACTGTTTAAAAAAGTTTTCTGCAAAGCACCCAGAAATATCTGAAACAGATTTTGGGGGCCTCCAGCATCCACCCTGGGGCCAGAAAGATAGTTTTTCACCATTTTGTAAAAAAAACACAAAACACTCCCGTGCCTCCAAAAACAGATTTTTCGCTGCTTGTGAAAAATCTGATTTTGGAGGCCCCACAGTGATTGTGCGCCTTGGAGACACTTTTCGAAAATTTTCTGCAAAGCACCTAGAAACGTCTGAAACAGACTTTGGGAGCCTCTGGCATCCACCCCGGGGCCAGAAAGACAGTTTTTGACCATTTTCTAAAAAAAACACCTCGGGTCCTCCAGAATAGATTTTTCAATACCTCCGGGGTCAGCGGCCTCGGAGACACTTTTTGAAACATCACTGCAAAAAATCCCTGGACCTTTGAAACAGATTTTGAGAGCCTCCGGCATCTACCCCGTGATCTGAAAGACAGTTTTTGACCATTTTCCAAAAAAACAACAACCCCCAAAACACCCCAGGGCCTCCAAAACAGGGTTTTCGATACTGCCGGGGTCACCCAATGGCCTCCGAGGCACATTTTCAAAATTTTCTGCGAAGCAGCCTGGGTCCTCCGGAACAGATTTTGAGAACCTGCTCTCGCTACCCTGAGTCTCCAAGGCAATTTTTGAAAATTTTCTCTCACCAGTGGTCAACGAACCAGAGTTTGACAACCTCTCACGGCCTCCCATGGGTCCTCCGAGGGTGAAAACTTTCAGAGCCCCACTCTGGTGCCTCCCTGACAGATTTTGAGAACGTCTCAGGAACCCCCTGGGGACCCTCGATATTTTGAGAACCTCCTGTGGCCACTCCAGGGGCATTCAAGACACATTGTGAGAACCTTCTGTGGCCTTCCTGTGGCTTCCGACGTAGATTTTCCGAAGTTTCCACAGCCTCCCCTGGCTATTTCAAGACAGTTTTTGAAAAATTCCTGCAACCCCTCCGGGGCCTCTGTGACAGGTTTTTTGAACCTGCCTTGGAACTCCCTGGGGGCCCCATGCTAGATTTTGAGAACTTCCCATGGCGTACTCGGGGGCCTCCGTGACAGTTTTTTGAAACTTCCCGCAGACCTCCCCGGGGCCTCTGAAACATCTTTTGAGAACCTCCTGCTGACTCCCCAGGTGCCTCTGAGAAAGGGAGGCACTGCTGTATCCTGGGGGTCCAGAGCAGCAGTGGGAAATCTTGTTGGGGTAAGCAAACATTGCTTCCCTTACCCTGTATTTCTATGGCAGCCCCATGTGGCTTTGCTTGGATCTGCACCAGCTTCTTAGCTGGTGGCAGAGCTAAGGAGACCCATGTCCGTCTCCAGGGCTCGGGAGAGGGAATAGGATCTGGCAGCAGCCTCTGCCGCTGTCCCTGTCCCGTGCCAGGCCTGAACTGCCCTCCGGCCCTCCCTTCCCTGTCTCCTCCCTCCACAAAGCACCTTTCCACCGCTTGGTGGGTGACTTACTAGGGCACGCTCCTCCTGCTGGCACAGAGGCCCAGCAGTGACTGAGCCTCTACGCCCAGCACCTTCCCCCTTTCAGCTGCTGCAATGTGCCTTATGGAATGTTGGTGATGGCTGTTGCCTTGGCAGCCCGCAAGCATGCAGTGCTGCCCAGGCAGACTTCCCATTACTTATAAGTTACTAGCTTTTATGTAACCGGCTTCGCCCGGGTGTTTATAGGTGCCATCCCTGACCCCCCCCCCACTCACCAGGCATACAGATGGCCTGTTTATATGTCCCATCCCTGCCCCCCCCCCATGTGTGCCCGAGTGTTTATATGTCCCATCCCTGACCCCCCCCACTCTCATGTGTGCCCGGGTGTTTATATGTCCCATCCCTGCCCCCCCCCACTCTCATGTGTGCCCGGGTGTTTATATGTCCCATCCCTGACCCCCCCCACTCGCATGTGTGCCCGGGTGTTTATATATCCCATCCTTGACCCCCCCCACTCACATGTGTGCCTGGGTGTTTATATGTCCCATCCCTGACCCCACCCCCACTCACATGTGTCCCTGGGTGTTGATATGTCTCATCCCTGACCCCACCCCCACTCACATGTGTGCCCGGGTGTTTATATGTCCCATCCCTGCTGCTGTACTGTTTCTGTTGCTCTAGGTGTAGTAGCCCTCTGTTTCATTTCCTGTAGTTGTTTGTGACGCTGCTGTACTGTTTGTGTTGCTCTAGATGTAGCAGCCCTGTCTCTCTTATCGTGGAGTCTTTTGTCACGCTGCTGTACTGTTTCTGTTGCTCTAGATGTAGCAGCTCTGTGACGTAGCATTGCAAGTTGTTGTTGTTTTTTCCTCAGGTGTTTCCTGTGTACACTGTTGTTTCATCTTTGTAGCCTTTGGTTGCACCTGCCCAATTGCCTTACGTTATACAGTGAAAGTAAACTTTCAGAGTGAGAGCAACAGCCACAGCACCTTGTGCCAACTGTCCACTGCCAAGCAGGGACCGCCCACATGTCCACAGAACACATTGTATCGGTTTGCCTGCGTGAAACCTGTTTGCTGCTGTTTGTCTTCAACTGTCAAGAGTTCAGTTGCTGCCTGAAGATTCCGCATGTCATTTGCATCTCATCATGACATCATCAGAGCCTCAGAATGCTGGGGCTCAGCCCATAGCCAGCCATAGAGAACCACAAATTCGCTTGTACCCGCGCCCGTGGGGGTGCAATCCGTTCCAAAACCACGCAGCGATGGTTTCGGGGGGCCAAGGCACCCGTGTGCCGAGTTTGGCGCGAATCGGTCCAGGCGTTGCGGAGCCTATGTGGAACAAACATACACACACACACACATACATACATATGCTCTTCTTTATATATATAGATTAGCACTGTATTGATGAAGGTACCATTGTAGGAATACTAAGACAGGGTGATTTTAATGTGGAGCAAGAAATTGTGGAGGCGCTCTAAAGGTAAAGTATTGTAGAACTGGGTGACTTTCTCTTGTATATGCAGGGTAAATTCATGCTTAGGCTGTGACAAAGAAAATATTTGTAGTTACATTACACTAAGGATGCAGTCCTAACCAACTTTCCAGCACTGGGGTAAGGTCAATGCAGCTCTGAGGTAAGGGAGAGCAAACATTCCCTTACACTGAGGAGGCCTCTGTTGCTATTCCCCAACTGCAGGATGCCCCACATGCCCCACTGGCACTGCTATGTCAATGCTGGAAAATTGGTTAGGATTGCACCCTAAACATTTGTGCAGTAAAATGGGGCAGGGCGATAGCCTGGATTTAATCCTTTGGGGCACCCAGGACTTAGTGCAAGACGTTTATGTTGCTGAATCAGCAGGGATCAATGACCACTGTGCTATTCAGTTCCACATATGTGAAATTGGAAAGGTTCCGAGGAAGTCCAACTTCTGACCTAAGAAGACTTCTCAAAAAATTGAAGGAACTAGAAAAAGGAAGCTGAAAGGGAAAGTCAAGGGAGTCAGATCTCTCCCAAGTGCATGGAGGTTATTTAAAACCACAGTAACAGAAGTTCAAGAAGATCACTAAGAGGAAAAAACAGCACCACCGCAAAACATATTGGCAGCTTCAAATACCACAAAGAGAAGTGAAAACCAAATCAAAACCCATAATGGGTTTCATATGGCAAAAATACAGCCTTGCTACTTTGTATTATAATCTATGTTACATCAGTGGTGGCTGTTTGTCTCAAATTTGTAGTTATGATCTTTTGCTTTTCAAAGATGCACTAAAGTTGTCAGCATAGGTATTCCTGCTATGACTGATAACTAACACACACCCCCAGCAGTTTTATGATTCTCAGTTTTTTGCTAACATTGTCTTTAAAGCCAGTAGTGTCTTACCTCTTAAAAAATTGGAAAAGTACTACTGTTGACTTGAGCTATACATGATATTGCCTCCTTACAGAGGTATTAATCAGATCTTCCTCCAATGCTATTTTTATACATAAGCAAGTCTTCCAGAGATGAAAGAAACTTTTGTTTTAAAATAGCATATCGTATACATAAACCTCTTTATTGTTGTATGACTTATTCAACCACAAAAGTATCAAGAGCCATTTCTGTAGTGCACTTTGGGTTGATTTGTAAACAAAGATTTTTGTTGGTCAAATACAGTGGTGTCATCCAAATGATTTAGGAACAGGTACTCACTTTTGATTGGCACTTGTCGGGGTCCGCCCACCGGAAGTGAGGTCATAAGCCGGAAGTGATGTCGTGGCAGGAAGTGAGGTCATAGCCGGAAGTGATGTCATGACGGGAAGTAAGGTCATAGCCGGAAGTGAGGTCATGACTGTTGCCATGGATGTGATCATGTTTGAACGGGAGACCAAAAAAAGACCGCGTGAGGGCTGGGGCTGCGGGGAGGCTGCAGGAGGAACCGGGACGCTGGATCTGTGTGGCTGGAGGGAGTGGGAGCCCCAGGCAGCCTACCTTCTCACGCTTGCTGCCTTATTCCCGGGTCTCCCTCGCTGCTGCTGCTGCCGCTGCCGCTGCCGCCACCTCCGGTCCTCTCGCTCCGCTGCTGCCGCTGCTGCCACCACCGCCACCACGCTGCCTGCCTGCCTCCTCACAGAAAATGAGGCAACAGCTGCGGGCGTGCAGTACGCATGTGCAGCTGCTGAGCCAACCAGCCGACGGGGCCAGCTTCGAGTGGATGGGGCCAGCTCAACTTCTAGGAACTGGTACTCATGTAGTGGTGCCTAGTGGGTGCATGACATCACTGGTCAAATATTTCCTATGTCTAGTGATAAAAAATGTCTAGTGATAAAAAAATATGCCCATTTCCCCTTATTTATTTTCCTTGGGTATTGCTTCAACTGTAGCCCATACATTTGTAGCATGACTAGGGCAGCACAATCCTGTTAATCTTCTGCTGGCTCAGTAGCCTTTGCTCTAGCCTAGAGTGACGCTCTAGAGCAGTGATGGCGAACCTATGACACGCGTGTCAAAGGTAACACACCAGCATTCACCAATGCCTCACAAAAACTGATTATGTTTTACTCATTCTTCATTTCTGCCATTTTTTGATGCTTCTTTATGTAATGCAATAGCACCACACATGATGCTATACAATGTATTTTTGGTTTAAAGATAAATGAATATAAAGTATTGTTTCTCTTTTGTTTGGGAGGGAGGGGGGTGACACGCCAACAGAGCTAAGTTAAGCATTTTCCTAAGTTTTGACACTCTGAGCCCAAAAGGTTCACCATCACTGCTCTAGAGTAAGCAGGGCCCGTGGGAAGGCCTGCACTGTATCGAATTCCCTGGCTGCTGGTGGAGTGAGTGCTGTGCCTCAGTGTAGGGGCCAGGAGAGGGTGGCAGGAGGCCTTTCCAGCAAGAAGCTTTTATACACTGGAGAAGGCATGACGTCATATTCTTGAAGCCATGGGTCTGGTCTAACAATATGGCTGACGCATGTATAAAAGCTCCTTGGTCTGGTCCAAGAATGTTAGATAGACTGGATAGGGCATGTCAGCACATTCTTGAAGCCCTGTACTGACCAATATGGCTGACTCAACTCAGTGCCGCAAAAGGGGCTCTCTAGCTTGCACGGCGCGTGTGTAAAAGTTAATTTCAACGTCTTTAAGCATGCCTGCATGTTCTGCATACGGGTGTGCGAATCGCGGTACGAAAAATGGGATTACTTTCCACAGGTACTTAAAATCATAGTGATTAATTGGTACTGAAAAATACTACCTCATAAAGTATGCAGCCTTTCACAAACTGAATATGAAGATATGAAGATATGAGGAAAAAAAATAAAAGATATGAGGAAAAAAAATAAAAATAAAATACTACCTCATAATAAAAAAGGAACTCAATCCACACACAACCTTCAGCAGTGATTTTTCAGATACAAAACATTTGGTTTGGTTTGAATTTTACACTTGTGTTATACATTGAGAGATTTTAATGTAATTTTCCTACATATTTATCTGATTTTTGCCCACCCTCCCCTTTTTTTCTTTCCTTCCCGTTCACACTTTATTTTTGGTTGTGTAGGTTTCAAAAAATAAGTCTGTCAAAACAGTGCAATCCGAGTTCAAATAGACAGCAAGCGGCATTTCGTCCGGTATGTTCAGTAATATAATTACGCGGAATTAAACCTTGGAATTGCATATTAACTCATAATTATGTTACCAATGATGTTTCTCCACGATCACACGTTGTTATTTTCGTAAGTTTTTATTTCAGGAGTAAACGATTCAGCTCTAAACAGTACCAGAAAACCCATTGGAAATGCTTGGAATGAGCAATGTTTTGTACTTACAAACATGGCCGCTAAGCCCGCCCTCGGCTTCAATTCTTCTCTATGAAATGTTAAGGGAGGGCCACCGGTTGGTCTGGTCTAACAACATGGCCGCTAAGCCCACCCCCTGGCTTCACTTCACTCCTATTAATTCTAAAGGCAGGGCTAGGGGTTGCTTTCCAGAGACAGGGAGGGGGCCTTTCAGGGCAGGGGAAGAGCAGAACGGGGACTGAGACAGGCCCAGGTGGGGGCAGAATCAGCAGAGGAGACTGCCGCTGCATCTGGTCCTCCATAATGACTAATATAAATAGCTCGTGCAGATCCAAGTAGCTCCATTGGGCAGGCTGGGGTATTACTAGGGATAAGGGGAAAATCCCCTTACCTGAGGAGATCTCCAGCCTGCTCCTAATGAGTGCTGGATACAGCGGAGGCCAAATGGCCCCGCTGCGCCAGCACTAGTTGGGGTTGGGCTGTAAGGGCGCAATCCTAACCAACTTTCCAGCACTGACATAGCTGTCCCAATGGGGCATGTTTGGCATTCTGCAGAGGAGGAAGAGTCATGGATGCCTCCTTGAGGTAAGGGAATGTTTGCTCCCTCACCTTGGAGCTGTGCTGCCCTTCCCAGGAAAGTTGGTTAGGGTTGCGTCCTCAGTAACTTAAATCCAACTATGGGTAATGGGTGGCAGGCTAATCCTTTGATTATCTCCTATAAGTTTTTAAATTGAAGGCCAAATCCTATCCAGTTTTCCAGCCCTGTGGTAACTGCCCCAAAGGTTGCATTCTATGGTAGAGGCAGAATCAGGGCATCCTCCTCAAGGTAAGGGAACGTTTGTTCCCTTACCTTGGAACTGCATTGCTGCTGCATCAGCACCAGAAACTGGGCTAGGATTGGGCCCTCAACTAGCTTTCAGCTTGATAGGCCCCTTACATGTTTGTGTTACAAGGTATCGACTCTAAGTAAAAATAGAAAAGGGAAATGAAAATGGGGAAATAGAAAAAAGGAAAAGGGAAATTGCCTTGTATTTTTTTTTTAAAAGAACAGTGCAAAATAAATTTATTTTAAATTTGGCTTTTAACTAAAAGTCCTTCACCAAAGGCTCCTGACTAAACTCAGTAGTTATAGGACCAGAGAATCTGTTTCTGGACTGGTGCTGTTTAACAGTGATCTTGAGCCTGGGGGGGCGTGAACAATGAGGTAGCCAAGTTTGTGGATGATGCCAAAATTACTCAGGGTGGTGAAAACCTAAGCAGACTGCAAGGAACTCCCAAAGTTCACTCCAAACTGGGTGAACTGAAAACAAAGTGGTCAGTAAACATCAATATAAGTCAATGCAAAGTGATGCATATTGGGTAAAAAAAAATCTCAAACTTCAGCACTCATCAGGGCATTTTTGTTATTTCTACATTATTTACTTTACATATGCACATGTTACTTTTCCATCATTTAGTTCTCAAAGGCAGCTTTCAAACAATCTCATATGCTTTGACATATACTGTGGATCTTTCACCCTGGGTCAAATGAATCAACTGTCCCCTCCTGTGCTTAATTATTAATACTGAAATTGTAGGTGTCTTGGCCTTAGCGCTGGGGCAAAGAGCAAGCCATCCCTGGAAGCATCGGCATCTCCTCAGAGCAGATAAAAATATCAGGGTAAGGAATACATGGCTACACCTGAGAGTATGGAGTGGGTAGCATACTAACTGTATCCAGTGGTGTCATTCAAATGATTTAGGAACAGGAACTCACTTTTGATTGGCACTTGTCGGGAACCCGGAACCAGCCACGGAGCCTGTTAGGATCTGGAACGCCCGTTCTGGTCCATTCCCCCTGAATGACATCACTGCCTTCGCCCCCCTAGGAATCCGGAGTCGCTCCCTTTAACCCTCTGTGTGCCGGCCAACCAAGAAAAAAAGCTCTTTGCAGAGGAATTGGGAGGGGGGAGAGTGAAGTGGGCAGAGTCAGCCCTAATTTTAACTAGTGGAACTGAGTTCCCCATGTTCCCCCTGCATGACATCACTGACTGTAGCACATACAGAGGGAAGTTGCTATTTGGAAGCTTTCCTACCGCCCTCCTCCCTGAGGCAACCTAACGTAGCCCTTGAAAATCCACTCCTGTGGGTCGGAGAACACTCTGAAGCAATAGGGCATATAGAATTGGGAACTGTTGAAGAAGGGGAGAATTGGCAAAAATCATTTCCCATCACCTGCACAGAAGTGCATTCTGTGGGTGCAAATTGAGGTCTATGGAGTGAAGACAGAGGACTAAGGGTCCAATACTATCCAACTTTCTGGTGCTGAGGCAGTTGCAATGCAGTCCCAAGATGAGCAAAGAAATGTTCCTTTACCTTGAGGAGGCTTCCATGACTTCCCCAGCACCACAGAATGTGTGTGGGGACACCCCAAAGGACAGCTACACCAGGGCTGGAAAACTGGATAGTATTTCCCCCCCCCAAAAAAAAATTTATGACCAAAACTCAAACGTTTCACTTAACTAGATTTATGACATTTTAAACATTTGCTAGTTAAAAGCACATTAACCCTTCAGTCTGATCATTTTTATACTGTATGCAACAAAAGGGTTTACACTAGGCAGCTTCTAAACAAAATCCAAACTGGTAAATTTACTATTAAACACTGAAGCAGTAAAAGGATTTTTCTATTTTTGGCAGAACGCAAAAGCATTTCCAGCTATTTTAAGAGATCCAAGTTCTGAAAGCACTCTCTAGAATATCAAACTTTTCCCTGTGGTCAGCAAGTTTCCCATTTCCTTAATATAATCACCTTTGACTGTTGGCAGATCATGTTGAATATGAGCGATGGTATTTTATTTGTTGGGTTCACTTGGCGTTCATCTTTGGATAAACATACACACATACTGTACATACCCTTTAGGAACTGCCTCCTTTTTGCATTGCAGTCAGTGTGTGTCCTTTTATTGGGTGGGTCAAAAACTTGGGCTTGCTGTATAAAATGGGTTTATAATTGATTTCAGTTTTTCCAAAAGGAAAATACAAGTTATAACTAGCTATTTTCACATCTAGTCTCAAAGTAGATACAGATGACTGTGATGACTTTGACAGAATGTAGAAAAAGGAAATTACAGTATTAAAATTAGTTTGCTTTGTTTGAACATGTCAACAGAAAATGCGTGCCAAGTTTTCTCGGAATAAGAAATCAAGCAAGGATGTTATTATAATATTGTATTTTTTTCTGAGCAAGAATGAAGAATTTACCATAAGTGGTACACCGTGACTTAACAGCATTCATGGCACCTGCAGAGGCCAGAAGTGACATCATTAAGCATGAAGTGATGTCATTAAGCAGATGACGGACAGAAATAAACACTTTGTTCTCATGTAGAAACTCATTAGCTGCAAATGACAGAAGAGAAAATGTGCAAATCTTGATCATATTTAAATGACTTAGGAGAGTCCAATTTATTACTCTGGGATAGCCCAATTGTAGGGGGCTGATACTGAGCTATTGTGGGCTGGATCTGGCCCATGGACTTTATGTTTGTCACCCCCTGCTGTAAGCTGTGCAGCTGCTTGCTTATGATTGCAGGTTCTAGGTTTCTCCCATGACCATCATTCAAATTATCTAATCTAGGGCACAGTCCTAACCAACTTTCCAGCACTGACATAGCTGTGCCAATAGGGCATGTCATGCATCTGCAGTGGAGTAGTAGTCATGGAGGCCTCAAGGTAAGGGACTGTTTGTTCCCTCACCTCGGAGCTGCACTGCCTTTTCCCCAGTGCTGGAAAGTTGGTTAGGATTGCACCCCTAATCATTCAAACAAGAGCCAGTTTACTATATTACCAGAAATATAATATGCTGTAACTACTTATAGAAAACTAATGCATCATTCTCATCAGTACTCTAGCAAATGACTATTGTTAATGTGTAGATTGGCTCTCAGTGCTGATGTGGTAGTCACTAGAAAAGGAATAGATGTGGGCTTAAAGCACTGCCATTTGGAAATATGGGAATCACCAAAGAGCCAACCGCCAGAACAGAATATTTTTAAAAAGGTTTGTGCCATCTATGTAATGCAACTCTAACTGTATCCAATTTCAATGTTTTCCTTTCAACTTCCACTGATGTTACTATCTATATTCCCAGTAATTGCAGTATTATGAAGCTATTCAAAGGAACTTGTGACAGTGGCTAGATATGTTTTAAAACTTGCAGTCAACAAAGCAAAAATAGATTCTCTTGTTCCATTGTATTATTTTTATTCAAAGGATTTTTATGACAGAAAAGTAAAACTTCTGTCTTGCTGAAGTGTTTTATTAGAAGAGTTCTGTCCATTTTCAGCTACATTTAATTAATACATTGTACTAAATGTATAAAATGCAACTAAAGTAATTGAATCTATGCCAGACTGGAATGCAGATATTCCTAAAAGGCACAGACTTTCCTGCTGTACATTTCTTTTTCTTAGCATGGTCCATGTTGGTCTGATCTTGAATAACAGCCAAATGTTTAAATATCAGTTTTCATCTGTTTTCAACAAAGTTTAACACCTTTATTCTCTGCATGTGTACCTTTCTAGAAGGCAGGTATGTTAATGAAAATTGTGTAATTAATCTGTGGAACTCCTTGCCACATGATGTGGTGATGGCACCTGGCCTGACAGGTTTTTTTTGAAGAAAAGTCCATCACAAGCCATGATGGGTATATGCAACCTCTGGGTTTCAGAAGTAGGCTACCTCAGAAAGCCAGAATCTAGGGAGTAGCATCAGGATGCAGGTATGTGGTGGGCAACTTTGAGATCAGGAAGCTGGACTAGATGGGCTTTTGGTCTGATCCAGCAGGGCTCTTCCTATGTTCTTATGAATTGCAGAATGATTAACCTTTTGAAATGTTTTAACACATTTTGCAAAAAGAGAATACTTACCTATCAACAGTTTGTTCTGACACTGTGTATGGCACACATACACTGTGTATGTGTGCCATAAAAATCCCAGAAGAAGACACAACAGTGCGCTGGGCAGAGTATTTGCCTTACTGTTTCCGTGAAGGAATTTCCATGCAATAGAATGCATTGTCTAGAAGTACTAGGCTCAAGCATACAAAACTGCTTATCTAATGACATTATAAAACAGATTACTGGTGACTTAAAATAATACAGTAATAATAATGTTTCCTCGGTAGGAGCAGCCCTCCCAGTCAGTTTCCTTCAAGCAATATCTGGACAGGATCTGATAAGACTTATGTAGCTTTGCTGGGGTCAAAGGGCACTGTCTTCTCCTTCACTTCAGCAGCCAGCAACAAAGCCAGACATATGTTATCACCATCGCACAGGAAACTATGTGCCGGCTTCTGTTCGGTAGAACACAAATACAGGAAGAGTGTCAGGTTAGTTAAAACCTAATGGAGCTTTTCGGAGAGGTATTCAACTAATTATAATACTGATGTGAGTGATAAGACACTTTACAGCCAAGTCTCCAGCATCCATATTTTGGGGGGCTGGTACATGAAGAAAACACTTCTACAAAGGAACAATTGTGCTTTTGTTGGGTTATCACTTACCATATTTATTTGCTTATTTAAAACTATCTATATCAGCAATTTTCAACCTTTTTCATATCACTACACATTGCCAAAGCACTAACATTGCCAAGGCACACCATCAATGCTTTGGCAATTGACAAGTAACACTGTACTGCTGGTCGGGTGCTCACATCCCCTAACGGCAGTGGCATCACTAGAGTTTGCATCACCCAGCGCAGGATGTCAGTGCATCACCACCACCCCCCATGATGGATCTCCTCCTCCCACACCATACAGAATAAATTACAATACCATATGCACAACCTAAATGCAGTGTTATCACTAGGGTTAGTGTTACCCTCATCAACTTTATCTTAAGTATAATACAGGTCACCCAACAAATTAGTAACCAACAAAAAACCCTTGGCCAATTTGATGACACTCACAATTAAATAAGAGTTCTAATATTAGCTCTGCTACATGGAAATGAGAACTGACTCATACTAATGATTTTTTTTAAAAAAATTGCAATTTTTACATTAAAAAGTTGTGCTTTCAGTTTTTAGTTTTTTGGCCATAGCTTTTGATAGACTAAAGATACGACACTCTGGGTTTTTTAAATTGAATTCCTTGTGAACTTCTGCATCCAACAGTATATAACATGATGGTGTTATTCCGTAAAACCACGATTTAAAAAAAAAATCATGATTTTTACATTAAAAGTTTATTTTTGGTTTTTAGTTGTTTGGCCATAACTTTTGATAGAATGAAGATATTACAGTCCGGGTTTTTCCACTGAATTCCGGGTGAAATTCTGCATCCAACAGTGTATAGCATCATGGCATTATCTTTTAAAACCACGATTGTAGCAATTTTGGTCTCTGGTGGTGTCACCCCCCATGTGCTTCACTTTGTGCGGCCCACCCCTTGCCCCCTAGTGATGCCACTGCCTAATGGCATCACTAACAAATGATTCTCAGCAAATTCCTGTGGCAAACATATGGATCATCTGCAGCACACCAACGTGCTGTGCACAGTGGTTGAAAATCACTATCACTCACCCTCTAGGTCTTGGCATGAATGACAGGCATCTCTCTCCCGTGCTTGTGGCAAGTATGAGCAATAGCAGCAAAAATGGTTTTTGCTTGGTCTTTTGCTCTAGCAGGTTGGGATTGGGGGAGGGAGGACAAGCAACAGACCCCTCTCTTTTCTGCACCTTGATCCTCTTCCCGCTGGAGAAAGAGGAGATGCTGCTGTTTATATTGTCCTATGTGTGCCTACTCAGAAGTAAGTTCTTAGTGGTACTTAATCCCTTCTTTGGAGCATGCTCTTACAACTACTTGATTGTTAAGCCCTAATGTATGAGAGGATCAGCCTTGTTCATACTGTCAGAGAAAACAAATAGGTGATTTAATAGCCTGTGAATCCTGTTGTCACTGGCAAGAGGAGGACAATTACTTCCCTCAAAAGGGCAAAGCTTCAGGGAAACCTCCTACTCCTTTCAGCTGGCCCTGCTGGGATACATGCAGACACAGGAAGTCTGCCAAAGGATAATTGGCAACACAGGCGGAATAACAAGTGCAGTTTTTGCTTTGAAGAAAAACCTGGACTGCAGTGAATGTATGGTTGCAAATCTCATGTAAATTGAAACCCACAGATGGGCCTCACAGATATTCTGTATATACTCGAGTATAAGTCAACATCATGACATGAGGGGCAAGTTTTAAGCCAAAAATCATGGAATTTGCCATGCCCATGGATAAGTCGAGGGGAAAATTCTTTGAATTAAATCATTTTGTCTGATTTTACCCAACACCAGATTCTGACAAATGATCTACCAGTAATTGTTACCCAAGAACTGTACACTCTACCTATTTATTAAAGTACAGGGAAAAAACAAAATAAAACAGCAACATAGCAAGAAACTATCAAACCAGTTGTTCCCAAACCTTTTAGCACTGGGACCCACTTTTGAAAATGACAGCCTATGGGGACCAGAACGGATATCATTAGAGAAAGGGGAAGGCATGCTGGAATAATGCAACAAGGCACACACAAAAAAACTGTTCAAGGTTAGAACTGATTAAGTATATCTGCCTGGATCAACCGAGGAATGCAAGTCACCCTGTTGAGCTCAGTTTACCTGCTTGCAGAGCCCTTTATGGGCTTGGGCTGGCTTCTGCAGGGATAGCTGTTGCACCAAGTTCTCTCTCTGCACTCTTAAGCCCATGGTAGGCTAATTAGATTCCCTTCTATCATCCAAAACCACTTGAGTTTTACATAAGGCACCACTTAACCCACCACCCATGAGAAGGCAAAATGCAGTCAGCTTGCCTGCTCAGCCACAAAGGTCCTCCTTCCTCCTCCAGCTGGTGACTCCAGGGGCATGGCAGCCCCACAATAATTCCCCACAGTCTCCAAGAGCAACCTTTGTTCCACCACAAACCTAGTCCCAACAGCCCCAACTATTTCCCCCCTCTACACCCCTTCCCCCCTCTACACCAATATCACTGATCTTCCCATGAACTCATTTTATCCCCAGGGCCCTTGTTATCCCCAATTAGATGCAGCTGTGAACCAGATGCAGGCAAAAGGTTCTGGGTTAACCCTGTAATTCTGGATTTGGACAAGGGGCCACTGCTGCTACCATTCCCTATCTCCTTGGGGTCATCTTCCACAATTTCCATAATTATTACCTCCTCCTCAGTTGGTTTGTTATGTTCTTGCAAGGAAAAGGCAGGGTGTGTGTTGCCTTCTCTTCCCTCAGATTCTCCTATATGCCTTGAAAGAAGAGCAAAGCAGCATACCTGCCTAGGAGTTAAGACTTGAGAGGAATAAAACGACCCATTTCTCCTCCCCCAATAGTTTGCACAATACCTCAACATCACAGCCTTCTAGAACAAATGAGAGCAATCCTCATACCTTGAGGTTGCAGAGCCTCCTGAATTCAACTCTCATGTTCCAGTAAACACTTGCTTACTTACAAGTAAACATAGCCCTTTAGCTCCATTTTACTTTCCATAAAGTTCAGTACTTCTCAGCTTAGACTTCCTTTTCGAATGTTTTTGGGGCCTGTGTTCATCAGATCTGGACCATTCTGGCAGCATTGCATTCCTCTCAACCTGCCCTTTCAAATGCACCATGGCATGGCTGACTACTCACAAGTAAACACACAGTGTGGCTCAGTTGCACTTTCCATAGGACTCCATTCATTTTCCTCAGCTGCTTCTGAGCATGCTCAGAAGGCTTTGCAGCTCTCTGGCTTACAAACGTACTCGGAACAGCTCAGTCATCCACCCACAGTGTGACTTTAAGGTATTTACTGTGTGCCTCCCAATATAAGTCGGTGCCAGGTTTTTCTAGTCAATTTTTAGGCATAAATTTCTCAATTATACATGATTATATACGGTAATTTCTTATGGAGTAACTGCGCATTTGGTCTGCACCTAAATCAGCCCTGCACCTTGTCTGCACCTAAATCAGCCCTGCACCACTGTAGTTCAGAAGTAGTGGGGGTGGCATTTTAAGCAGGGTCTCTGAAGACAGCCTTAATAGTTTGGCAGGTCAGTATGGGAAGGAGGGTACATGAATGGATCAATCCAGTTGAACTTGTAATGTTTAAAAACCCCATTTTGCATTGTCTTAAGAAACAAATTGGCAGCCAATGTAGCTCTTGAAGTGGCAAGATATGTTCCCAATTGCTCATACCAGTCACTGTAAGAGTGCAATCCTAACCTGGAGTTAGGCTGGCACAGTTAAGCCAGCAAAGTTTGGCCAGCACAAGGAACACTGTAAAGTATATTTGGACCACTCTTGGAGTCAGAGAGGCCAGCACACAGACGTGATCCAAATGTACTTTACAGTGGCCCTTGTGCTAGCCAAACTTTGCTAGCCTAACTGCACCAACATAACTCCAGGTTAGGATTGCACCCTGAATTGATTACTGGGGGAATTGCTGTGCTGTTCTTCCACATTAAACAAGCCGCTGTAGTTTTTAGTAAGCATCTTTGTGCAGAAATTAACCCAGAATTCCAACTTGCCTTTTCATATTTACCCTCCTTTTCATTTCCTTCCATTTCGTTTCTTCACTTTTCCAGTGAGAAACACAGGCGTGGCAGTGCAGCAAAGACTGACCAAGGCACCCTTAAGCTTATTTATTTAAGGATGCCCAAGGTTACCTCAGTATATGTGAGATTTTTGTAAAGGTCTTTTGTGTTTTTATAGATTTGTGTGTGTTTTTAAACAACTGGTTGATCATTTGGAACATCTATCTCACTGTGCTGTCCTGTTTAGTCTTGGTGCCAGTGACAGTTTCCCTCCTAGAACAGCTCTACATGTCAAAAAGCAGTATCAGATATCCCTGATACCTAGGGGTGTTTTTTTTGGTGATTTTGTTTCCAAAATTTATTGATTAAAATAGCAAACTGTGGCATTGTTGTGCCAAATTCCCTTTCTGCAGTCATGTCCACAGACTAATAAGCTTCCCTTCTATCCTCAAACAAACAGCTCAAAACACCTTAAGCCCAACAAAGGCACCACAAAACCTCACCACTGAACAAAGGCAAAATGCTACCACCTTGCCTGTTCAGCCACACAGGTCCTCCTCCCTCCTCCAGTCAATGGCTCCAGGGGTGTGGCAGCCACACAGTAACTCCCTACAGTCTCCAACAACAACAACCTTACTTCCAACAGCAATCGCCATCCTCCATCAGTCCATTAGTCAGTCACACTATCAGTCCATCCAAATCAGCAGCCATCCTTCCTTCCATGCTCCAAAATGTCCTGCACCTATACCTGCCACCCCACTGCTATTTCCAGGAGCTACTTTTATCCTCAGGGCACTTGTTATCTCCAGTGGGCTGCAGCTGTGAACAAGCTGCAGGAAAAGGCCCTGGGGTTAACCCTATAATTCCTGGCTGATATGGACAAGGGATTGATACCATTCCCTAACTCCTCGGGGTATCTTCTGCCTTTTTCAATACAGGTCTTCTGTGTTTTTATTCTACATTCTCATTCCAAGTTCTCATTTTTTATTAATTTTAAATGCTTTCAAAGTGTACTAGGTAGATGATATTGGTGATATAGTGTCAGCAGATGCAACCATAGTATTATTTTTAATTGGAAAAGTAATCTATTTTAATTTCTGGGAAATATCTTAAATACCAAAATGGGGTGTTTTGTGTTTTCATTCAGATATTTTAACCCTCAGAAGGAGGTGTTTTGTGGTTTTTATGTGGTATTTAACAAAATAAGCCACCCCTACTGATGCCACTTGTATAGATCTGCTCTAGGAGGAAAGCTGTCACTGTATCATGACTATAGCCTGGGGGAGAAAACCCTTTCTATCCATTATGCAAGTCCTGAAGAAAATCCCCTCTTCTGACAAGTATATATATTTAAAGATGAAAATACAATGCTTTATCATTTTCTTTAAGTTGGCCCTGGGCCGAAATATTTTTGGATTCCTTGCTACGTATCCTAAAATGTGGTTACATGTGTTTGGGGGTACAGACATTCCCCCACCCCGCCCAGTATCTGTGAGGATACATTCCTGCTGCTGCCATGGATATCTAAAATGATGGATAGTAGCAAACCCTGCTCAAATCTCCTCCTCCATTGCACTCATGGCTCACCTCTCTTCATTTGCGAATGCTTTGCAAACAAAGCTTTTTGGAAAAGGAAGTAGACAGCTGAACGCTACACTCATAGCTGCTGGAGAACGCTAGAGGAGGCAATAATGAGAACACTAACAGGAAGTGGACAGCGGCGGAAGCAGAAAGACAGCGAGAATGCTAGACGTGCAAATGGCAGCATTTAGATCAGTGTTATTCAAACTGTGGGTTGGGACCCACTTGGTGGGTCGGGACCTGATATCAGGTGGGTCGCGGAAATCTGGGGGCGGCCATATTGGAAACCGCAGACCTTACTCTTGTTATATTTATTTTGTGAGTGCTAACAGTTTAAACTTTCAAGTGAAGGCTTTTTTTTAAAAAATGTTGTTTTTAGTTCAGTGCTTTGACAAACTATTTTGTCCTAAATTTGTTTTCTGTCAGGGATGTTTCATAGTTGTACAACTGATGCAGTCCAAGAATGCCAACTTGCATTTCAGGAATGTCATTTGTTTAATGTTACATGACGGCACTTTCTGCTTGATGATGTCACTTCCTGCCACAACATCACTTCCAGGTTAATGACATCACTTCCAGTGGGTCCTGATACAAGTGCCATTCTAAAAAGTGGACCCCGGTATAAAGAGTTTGAATACCACTAATTTAGATTATATGACTATAAAGCCACTGGGCAGTATGAAGACATTTTTAGATTTCCAGCCCCTTGGTAAAAGTTTCGTTTCTCTTGTAATATTACAGCTCTTGAATATTCTTGTAATATTCTACTACCGAGGTCACTTGCTGGCACAGCCATGCCAAGGTCAGTGGCTACTTTGCTGCCAGCTGTGTGGCAACCAAAGATCACCTTGTCCTCTGCCCAGGTGCTTCAGGAACAGAGGTCAGGATAGGTATACATGGAAAACATGCCACCTGGTACACCTGTGTTGTTATTTAAGGAGCATTAGTGTATGCTATGTAGGTAGCTTTAAGGGGAGAGAAAAAAGTTAGGTTAATTTTTTTTTCAAAGAAAGGACCGAGGGCTGCTTTCTCGTTTAATATTTTTTTGTTTTTGTTATTAATGATTTATTATGAATATTATACAACATTCAGCAGCAATGCGAAGTATTAGAGCTACACACGTTTATAACACAAAACATCAGCAGCAGCCCCATCAATCCCTGCCCCTAGGCATTTTAAAAAGCTTCAGGCATGGTAGGTTTGAAACCCATCTTCAGTCATGTGTGTGTGTGTGTGTGTGTGTGTGTGTGTGTGTGTGTGTGTGTGTTTTACAGCACTCGAGAAAGCTATAATTCATATGCATGGCATTGATGATGGAGCCAGTGTTTCAGCTTACTCTATCTAGGGATAAATTTGTGCATTAATAATAAATCTGACTCCAGTTGCAAGGGTATTGATCCGAGAGCCCTCCCTAGATGAGATAATATCGTTGACAGAAGCAGCGTGGCACACTTTAGTTCCCTGTGCATCAGCAAAAGAGAAATTGTCCCTTTGTTTCTGGAAAGCAAAATCAATAGGTTGTCATTGATATGGAGCTTTTGGGTTGCCTGAGGGTGATCTAGAGTTGAGCTGTGTTGGCTAAAATGACATTATTTGACTGCTTTTGTATGTGCTGCTAACAGAGCCGTAATGAATTAAAACTGCGCCTGGGGCAAGAAAGTATTTTGCACACACCCCCATTTCCAAACTCACAATCGGAGCATTACATGGCTGTAGGCTCTCCAGGGAGTCACAATGACGTCACATCACCGCCCACTTCCTGATTTGGAGCTGCTGCTGCTGCTACTGCTGCCACCGCCTCCTAAACAGGCGGTAGACCACAGAGCTCCCTTCCTTCCCCCCTTCACCTCGATCCTCCTCTCGCCTACTACTGTTGGCAGTAGACAACAGAAGAGGCTGCCTGAGGCAACAGATAAGCAAATGGTGGAGCTTGAGGATACAAAGGGGCACAATTACCCCTTTTGATGTTGCAAAAATTGCACTCCTCCTTTGAACTCCGCCTAGAGCAACTGCTCCTCAGGCTCCACCCCCAATACATCTCTGGCTGCCAACATTGCTCATGTACCCATGCATGTGTGTTCCTACATACACACAGCACACCACAATAATTCAAATTAACCATATTAGGAGAATAGCAATATTTCTAGAGTAGGGGTCTCCAAACTTTTAGCTGGACGGCCACATCAGTATCTGGCATGTTGTCAAGGGCCGGAAAAATAAATACATGTAAATATAAAATTTAAATAAATATGAAATGGGTGGAAATCAAGCCAAGAAATCAAGTCTCTTTAAGCAGTGAGACCGGGCTTCCAAAGATTGAGATGTTGATTTTTCCCGGTGTGCGTTCCCTGTTCCTGCTGAAGTCCGCAAAACCTCCAAGCCCACCGATCCCCCGATGGGACCCCTACTATAGCTTACCAAGTTTAACATCAATGAAAAGAATGCCAGCTGGACTATGATGTTGCAGAAAGAGAAATATATTTTATTAATAAGTAGGACATCAATAAAATGGACACAAATGCAATACGCCTCCAAGGAGACCCCAGAACTTGTGTAATTTGTACATCTGGGCTTGATCAGTTATACAGTTGAACATGCAAATGTAGAATTGGCAACAACAAATAAAAACATTGGCAACTTGCTATTGGCAATTTTGGTGATGTGAGACATTTGATTGGTGGTCCTTCTTTGCTGCTGCTCCCCCTCCCCTCCAGTATGACCCCAAACAAGGGTCAGGGAAGGGGAAAGAGAAGTGATTACAAAGCGTGGTCAAATACATTTAGCAGCAACAACGGCACCAATATTAAGACAAGACTACAATAAGTTTGGCACATTTAAACAGAAAGGAGGTATTTACACAAAAGCAGAAAGGAGACATTAAAACCAAATTCAGCCACAAGTGCTTGACACATTTGATTGCTTGATACAACAGTTATCAATGTGGTAAGTACTTACACAGGAAGATGCAAACCTTAAGAGTTGGAATCTTCCCTTCCCTACCTTCCTTCTAATGCAATCATCTTGATGAGATAAGATTGACAGTAGAAACAGAAGACAAAGGCAGGTACAGTCTTTAGACCTTCTTTGCAACATTTCAACACTCCCCCACTTTTCCTCTGTCTGCTGTTTTAACAGACTATTTTAACAGACATCTATCCAGCCAAAACCTTGTTCCTTATAAAACTGCTCCATGCCTTTCCTAAACACAGCATTTTGTTTCTTTTACAAAATTACTCTAATGCTCCAGCTCTTTTAGTTGGTTTTAAACTTTGGTGGGGAGACCTCTTGGCTTAGCCCAAAAAGACTTTCCAGGTGACTCCTGGGCAGATTAGAATCTAAATTGAATCAGGCAGGACTTGTTCTCACCATGCCCTTTTGTCAGATATCCAGATTTGCATCAAAAGACCCTGAGGGAAGGGAGACGTTCGGATGTTCCTGGCACCAATTCTTAATGGTCTGCATTGTCTTGTGCTATCTCCTGAGGATCACCTGTGTGACCTCCCCTTTGCAGGATAGCAGCTCAGAACTCCCAGGATGAAATCCAAAATGGAGTTAGACCTGTACACGTTTAAGGGAAGGAGAGGGTGTTCTCAGCACTGCCTTCCCCTCGATGGGGGTCCATACCTGTTCCCATCACAATCTGGTCTTACCCCTTCGCTAGTACTGCATTAGGTGTATCTGGTTACACCTCCATCTGACCATCATGAGCACAGCAATCACAAGTATTACCTACAGGCCAAAATAACCACAATGGGGTACAGAGCCACATTAAGGAGGCTCTCAACAGTTGGACTTTAGCTGAGAAGAGTTTTCCCACCAAGTGTTGCTGCTGGCTGCTTTTACGGTTGACAGAACCTCTACTGTTTGCTGGCTACTGTGCTACCCTACAAGGGTGGTGTTCTTGCTTAAAGCTTTCAGCTTCAGAAGCTCATACAGTCCATTAAATCCAAAAATAGACACTTGACTTGTCCTACATCAAATACATTAAAGATGGAACTTATATGAATGAATGAATGAATGAATGAATGAATGAATGGTCTCAAAGTTCCAGGATTATTCCAAACACCAACATACACCACAGAAATATACCACACACTTTAATAGACTCCCATTCCCCCACCCCACAAGCAGCTTAAATATATGTGCTGGAGTAAATAACTCAGAACCAGCAGATCACAAGAAACACCCAGAGCATGTTATGAGGGCCAGCGGTAGCCACCCTGACCCTAGCAAAGCCATTCAAGGGCTTTAGGGGGCCTAAAAACCACTTCTGGCCTTTGGGAAAACAAGGAAGTGACGATTTTCGGCCTTCCGAAGGCATTCTGAGGGCCAGGACCTCCCTGCTCCTCAGAATACCCTCTGCACACAACCAGAGACAGCTTGGAGGATGCAGCCTGTGCCAGCAAGGTCAGAAAGGCTAGAGGGCCAGAGGTTTGCCCATCCTGCTGTGCATTTTGAAGGTCTCTTCCCCAAAGAGACCCTCCTCCATTTTGGCAGCACTTTCTTTCCTGCTGAAAGCCTTCACATTTTTGCTTGGCAATGCTGTCCTGTGGCCAGGAAGCCTTTTGCTGAGCCCTCTTGCTCTGGTAGCTGCTCTCATCCTTGGAGAAGCTACCTTTCTGAGGGACATATTTTTCTCCCTTAGACTAGGAATCGTGCAGCCCTGCCCTTGCTGCTTAGACAGACTTAGTATTCAATCCCTGCCCTGCAGAATAGGGTTGGAAACCCCCCTTTTGTTCCTCATAAGTTTTCTCTTCCCCTGCTTGCAAAAACCTCCATTCTCATGTGCCTATTTCAAAGCTTCCTGCTAAGTCACTTTGGCAACTGGCAAGATGAAGAAAAACATTCGGTATGGACACCTCTACTGGGGAAAGAGATGACCCAAAATTGGTGAGGTGTCTGTGGAAAGACGTCTCAAAACTCCTGAGAGAGAAAAAAGCATGGCCAGGTGTGTGCTATATTCAGGCTTCGGTTGCTGATGGGAGAGGCTTCTTGGTACAGGAATCTGAAAAGATTGTCTGGCAGCCTGGGCACTGGGTAATTTGAAACTTATTATGCAGAAGAACCTGTAGAGTTGGCAGCAATATACTATTAAGATGGGGCACCCGAATTTGAAAGATCTTGGAGGAAAGGAGACACAGAGATGTTCCGCAGTGCTACACAGCCTCCCTCCCTCCAATGGCCTTTAATTGGCATGATGCTACTTAAGATTTCAGCATGATGTGGACCTCTTGCAGAACAAAGGCCTGCCTAGCTCCCAGGAATACCAGCCAGGGACCAAAATTGAGTTAGGTTTGGCTGCATATGTATTGGAAAAAATAAGACATTTAAAGCAATGAATTATGCATACAGTTGGACCTTGTTATCCACAGGGTCCGTTCCCCCCCAGATACAGAAATTTGCAATTAAGTGAATCTGGGTCCAGTCCAATATGATCTCCATACTGGAGATGTTCTCCAGTCATATCCAAAGATGTTCTGAGGGTTGGAGAAGCTGCTTGTGGCCTCTGCAGGTCTCAGAAAGTTGCCCGTGTGTGAGGGTCCAGATCTCCATCATGGGTTAGAAACCTGCGGTAAATTAAATTTAAGAGTAACGAATCTGCAGTCTGCAGATAAGCAGACTGGAGCCACCGTATATACTTGCTCCAGAAAACCTGAAGTCGACTTATATGGGGGTTAATACTATAGATGCGTTGAGTCACATGGTAGGCAGAGCAAGGCCCAGAGACCCATCAGCCTGCAGGAATCCTGCGACCCATCCAGCCCAACCTGCGCAAGGCCAAGGATTGAAAAGCTCTGCAGAACTCTCACATGACCTGTGGGACTTTGCAGATGGTTCCCAACCATGTGGAGAAGCTGCACCAGATCTACTCTTCCACCCCCTTCCACTATTGTCTTCAAAGTGCTCTGGGCAGTTTATTCAAGAGGTCCTTGCTTCAACCTCCCTACCCTCTGTGATTTTCAAAGTGCTCTGGGCTGGTTTTTCAAGAGATCTTTGCTTCCCTCTCTGATTTTGGCTGGTTTGTAAGAAGATCTTCACTTCCCCCCTTTCCAGCTGTTGTTTTCAAAGTGTTTTGGGCTGGTTTGTAAAGAGATCTTTGAACGGAAGGGGTGGGGAGGATCTTTTTTTGGGAATAAGAAAGTGGGCTGTGATTATTCATTCATCTTTGTCTAAATGTATTTAAGTGTATTTAAATTTAGTATGTAAATGTATTTATTTTCTTGGCCCCTGGCCCTGTGTTGCACGTATGATGCAGCCTTCATGCCACAACGTTTGAAGACCCCTGGGTTATAGCAACAAGGCATTTTGACTCTGGTTCATACACTTGTTTTAGAATTCTGGGTTAAATGAAATTGCATCTTATAATTTTATTTTACTTCTCTTCAGCAAATTAGGTAGGCAGAGGCGTTTCTACAGGGAGGGCAAAGCTCTAAGTTTTGCAAGAAGCCTTACCTTGCAGTGGCAATCACTCCTCTCCTGCACCATTTTAGCCAATCCTCACAGGGAAAAGCAACATCTTGGTGTTGCTTACTGGCTACAGCAGCAAGGGAGAAGAGGGATTTACATGACAGGGTAAGGCTTCTTGCAACACTTAGAGCTTTGCCCTCCCTGTAGAAACACCACTGTAGGTAGGTTGTACAGTTCTTAGGTAACAATTAGTGGTAAGTCAGTTTTTCTTGCTTTGAGTAAAATCAGACAAAATTCAAAGAATTGTATATACCCCTTTTACCCTTGATTTATCCATGGCAAATTCAATGATTTTTGGCTTAAATCTTTCCCTTGACTTATCCATGAGATCCTTATATATGGCAAATTCCTACAGAGGTCCACAGTCCTACATTCATGTATTCAGAAGTGTCAGTTCTAAGTATGTGTGCACAGAATTGCAGTCTTAAATGCCAGAATGAGAACAGTGATTGGCAATGCCTGCATTTCATTTTTGGTAATGCAGATCCAGATCCAGAAGAGAACCCCATGTGTGGAAACCTGTTTCCCTTGTTTCTTCAGAGCACAGATCCAAAACAACTAATGCCAAATCCGGATGACTGGGATGGGTGAGTGACCGTCCCCTGACTTGTATTTTCAGGGTTATTGATGGTATATTTTCTGTCATTTCTTCTGTATTGCCTTTACAGTTGTTGTTGTTTGCTTTTAATTTTGGAATTTGTGCTGTCGTTGATTCAGAATGTGTCTGTACAGGTTTCTCAGTTAATATTTTATGAATTGGGTGAAGGGATGCAAGAACACATTAGCACCTTCACTTGCCGTTATTCTGTCACAAGAGGGAGTCAGAGATCTGTGCTGTTTGTAGAAGTAAACATTACTAGAGTACAGATCTTTCCTCTTCTGCATTAGGCAAACGTGTTACCCTGCATAGTCACAGCTGAACTGGCTTCTCTGCGGTTTACCAGCTGTTGTTTCATATTTAATCATTTGTAGGGATACAGGAAACTGCCTTCTACTGAATAAGTGGTCCATCTTAGGTCCATACTGTTGACAAATACTGCCAGTGGCTGTCCAGGGTTTCAGAGAGGAATTTCTCTCTGCAGTACCCAGATTGAAGCCAAGGTTTAAACCTGAGACCTTCTGCGTTCAGCGCAGGTACTATACCTCTGAGCTACAATCTTTTCCAGAGCTGATGTGTGCTGTCAGTCAGTCAGGATATATAAATAATTACTGATAGACATGAGATGTGTTACATTATTGCATTTGAAGGGGCCTGCATTGATTGACGCTGGCGGTTTGGTGCCAGATTTGCATCTACTGGTTTCATTCTCATGCCTCCTGGTGTCAATCAATCAATTAATTAATTGAGTGATCAATCAATTGTATTTATATACTGCTTTTCAACAAAAGTTCACAAAGTGGTTTACTGGCAAAAAATAATTATAAAGTTTAGTGGCTCCCTGTCCCCAAAGGGCTCATAATCTAATAAATAAATAAATAAATAAATTGTAGAACACCCCTAGCAACAGCCATTAGAAAAGACACTGTGCTGGGGTGAAGAGGGACAGTTACTCTCCCCCTGCTCAATGTAAGAGGAACACCACTTGAAAAAGTGCCTCTTGCCCAGTTAGCAGGGGTAAGCAGATTTTTTTCAGTTTACATTTTATTTCCAATCATGTGTATCCCTCCTTTCTAGACAAAGAAAAAAACTGGTTCAGGGCAGGTTTGGGTAGAAGGTGCCCTCATTTTGACTTTGTGCTTGAGGAGCTAGCACGGATGGAGATTTTGAAGATTTTGCTTTCAGTCACATACCGATTCACCTTATGGGGGTATTGTAAGCAGCTGCAGGGCCCAATTAGAAACATTTTTAGAATTTTCTGGTCTGTAATTAATTAACAAATTATGTAATTCAAGGGCAGTAGAAGTTTTCAAAATATAAACGGCATAAACAAACAGTGCTGACTTTTTAAGAGTTCAGAAGAAATTGAAAATGGTTGCTTGCTGTGCTCTGCGAAACCCACAATGTGCTATTAGGTGTCTGATGCAATGTGTTGTTGTGTGCTCCTGACTAGAGTAGATTGCCCTAGCGTGTGGCCCCCTTAAGTGTGAGGCCCAATTGGAAGCATTTGGTCCCATTGTCTTGAAGATGGCCAATTATAGGGATGACTGAACACTTGATTGAAAGTATTATATAACTAGCAAATAACTAGCAAAGAAGTATAGTACTTCTGTAAAACAAAAAGCTAGAGCCTCTTTTTTTGGTAGTAATCAAATCATCTTCTCATCTTCACTCTCTTTCCTCAAGGCAGTCGGTGCTGAATCCATTTCCTTTGGAGGAGACAGTGTGTTTTGGGGGAAAAAAAATGTTTATCTAGAAATCTCCAGGTTGGTAAGGCACTGCAGGGGTGAATGAGTAGGAAACAAGGGCAGGAGTGAATCTGCTAATCTGATGCAGCAACCCCACTTCACAACAGCTGCTCCCTTCCTTCCTCCTAAAATCTAACAAGCTCTTTGCATGCCAGCCCAGAATGCTTCTGCTAAGCTTCCGTTTCCGAGCAACGAACACAGCCAGAACCAAACTTACTGTGCCAACACCCCCTGACATCTGCAGCCCCTTCTCAGGTTTATTTCAGGAAGGACTTTGCATTCTGTCAGCTGGACCGTCAGACAGGCTTCAACGGACACTTTGCTTCAGTGGAGGATTGCTCACTTGGCCATACAAACCAGTTCCATTGATTTCAACTGGAGACTCGCTTCCAAATGAGAAGGCATGAAATTATAAGCCAAGGCTAGTCAACTTGAGTCACCTTAATTCCTCAGCAAGCTTCCAGCCTGCTCGGTGGGTTATCGGCTTCCATGAAAACATCTGACTAAATTTATAGGGGATTGCCTGGTTATGGTCACACCAGAGAAATGGGCAGGCAATTAGTTTACTCAGGTGCAGTCATCACCGGACAAGGGGAGTACTGCTCCAATGGGGCTCCTCCGATCTGTGCCGGCCATTTAGCAGGCGCAAGTCTGACTGCCTGACCTCAGCCAGTGTACTATAAATACATTATTTAAAAAAAAAATATTTGACAACGTGTTTGCTACCAATTCAAAGTGATGTTGGACGTAGCAACAAAACGACTTACAAACAAACCCCTAGGACGAAACTTGCTCTTAAGGAGGGGAGTGTCTGCAGTTAAAGGATAGTGATGAGTATTACCATCAAACTAAAATCAGTATGGATATGAAGAAATGTAAAAGATTATGTGCAGGAAGTTTGTGGGGAGGTTGAAACCTTTCTTTCTGGTTCTCAAAAGCATTTATTCATATTTCTTTGAAGTCCCATTTCTTAAGCCCTTAACGCTCCCAGAGAGGACCTTCCAGGGAGGCTCACTCACTCATCTTTTGTGTTATGCTTTCATAACATTTTGTGCTCTGATCTGTCTGTTTCCTATGCAGAAGCAGACTCTCTCCCGAACTCAGCAGTTAGGACTAATTCATGTTTTGTATGTAGATGGCAGCTATCCAATTCACATAAATCTTCAGACAGACTCCTTGAAGCACTTTCTCTCTCCCCACCCGCTAAGTGGCCTTAAATCAAACGTTCAGTTCAGGATATTAATCCCTGAAACTGCTTCTCTCTCCATACAGCATCCTGAGCAATCCTCTACATCAGTCGTTCCCAAACTGTGGGTCAAGACCCACCAGTGGGCCACGAGCCAATATCAAGTGAGCTGCGAAGCACCAAGAGCAGCCATATTGAAAATATGGGAAGATGGGAAGCTAGAAAGGGGGAGAGCTGTATAGTTGTTTTGCTTGTGTCAAGGTTGTAAATACCTTTTTTTCTTTCTGATTCACTTTGCTATTGGCTGAGAAATAACCAAAATTATTGCTATGTTTTCAGGAAAGCAGCTGGCTCTGGAGTAACGATGATGGCATTTCCGATCATGACATCATTTCCATAGACAGTGAGCCATAGACAGATTATCATTCTAAAAAGTGGGTCCCGGTGCTAAAAGTTTGGGAACCACTGCTATACATGCTTACCTAGCAGTAGGTTCCGTTGAACTCAATAGCACTTACCTCTGAGTAGGAATCTATATGTTTGGCGTGTCGGACATTAACCTGGCTGGTCAGTAAATTTATATAGTGGAGGCATAGGCACATGCAACCTTTCTCTCCAACGACATACCTAAAGTAATGCATAATGCAGGTCCTAAGCACAGAAACTTGCTTTGCAATACCTTCCCAGACCACACAATGCTGCATGGTGTATTAAGCAGTGTAATTAAGGGGAGGACACTAATGCCAATGATCAGCCAGCCAATATCAGACAGTGCAGAGTAGGCTCAAGAACCATGTGAAGGAGGAAAATGGTTTCAAGGAGGGGGGAAAAGGAGGTAAGGGGGAGTTAGGCAGGTTTGACATAAAAAGGAGGCTATTCCAAACAGAGGCATAGAAGAAAGGATCGAAGTAAGAGTGGGAGAATGGAATAAGAGGGTCGCTACTGTATACAGCTGTATAGATAAGCCCTAAGCCTTGATTCTTTTGTCTCATGGTTATGACATAACTGTGGAGAAACTGTTCATTGTAGGGAGACGGTGTAATTCCCTGGGTGTAGTGTCTTTAAAAAGTTCACTTTTGTCTTAAGCGTATAGCATTTGTTCCTATCATTTCCCTTAACAGTGTTGTTTTAAAGATAGTTGTGCTCACAAATGAAAAAAACACACACCAGTGACTTTGAAAAATTTTACGACTTGCAGTATACTTTAAACTTGTCTCTGGGAATGCTGAGCAGAGGTCAAACAAAGCTACGTCACCTCCCTGCACTCTTTAGATTTTCCCACACTCCTTTCTTTTCCCACACTGGTGTGTACTCCATATAGTAGTTTTTCCTTATTCATACAGAAATCTACTGCCTTGAATTAAGGTCAGTCGTGGCGGTTTTTGTGCTCTAGACAAAACATCTCCTCTGCATACTTATCCAGCCTGCTTGGTTTGTTTTTTTTTACTCTATTTGAAACTTCCAACCCACCTCTCTGAAGGTGTTGGTTTACCTTCTCCCTGCTGTACCTTTTTGGTCTTTTGGGGAGTGTTTTCCCCCTATGGGCTGCCTTTGGAAAGAGTCTTGTGGCATATTCCAGTGGAATTGTTCCAGGTTCTTCACAGCCTGTTTCACATGCCCCACCCCCAAAGAGGGGTTGAGAGCTTGCCATAACAAATTTGCAAGGCACTGTATAAATACGATCAGAGTGCAAACCTAAATTGCACTGGAATAGCGAGGCTGGCAGGCCTGCACCATATCCAGCGCAACTTAGGTGCACTGGGAGCCTCTCCAGGGCGAGAGCACGTTCGCGCCTTTGCCCCAGGGGAGACTCCAGCCTCCCCATAGGGCTCCCCAGGGCTGCGCAGCCTGGGGATGGAGACTTAGATGAGGCTTACTGGCCGACACAATACATAATGCGTTGGCCCAATGGAGGGCGCTGGATCGCTGGATTTCAACTTGGACAGCACATTAAAATTTCTGATTGATACTTCCGCCTATGGAAGAGTCTCCTTCTAATAGTTCTTTCAGAGGAAGACCTGAGGCATAGGAGGGCAATAACTGGATCCAACCTATTCTCCTTACATTTCTTCTGGAACCAATGTGAGTCTCATTGTAGCATTATTTGGCTGTTAACTTCTGATGTTCCAAATGAGATTAACAGCGCAATTCTATATCCCCCCCCTTAGCGCCTGCGCTGTGCTCTTGCGCCGACCGAATGCTGTCATGAACGTGCCATAAAGCACATCCGCATCGGCGCTATGGTGCTTGGCCGGTGCAAGCATCAGCATCAGCGCTTGGGCGCTGGCGCAACCGTCGGCAGTGCCAGCCGTGTGCCAGTCAAGTGCCGGCGTTGCTCGGTCGGCGCAGGGCTCCTCAAGGGCATTCCAGAGGCATTCTGGGGGTGTAACTGGGCGGCGCAGCGGGCGGAGACAGCGGTTATGACGCAGTTGGGATGCAGGACAGCCATAGTGCCATATCTTAACGCTGGTTCCCGGCCATGGCGGCCCCAATTCGGGCCACTCCCGTGCACAGTCCTCTGTGCCCACTATTTTGCCAGCACAGATCGGAGCAGGCCCATAGGGGTGACTGGGGCTTACGCGGGTGCAAGGGGAAAACCTCCCCTTGTCCTGCACATTGCTGTTGGTGAATGGGCCTTGGGATATGGCCCTGCTATGTCGGCCTTACTAGGCCGGCATAAGGTAGGATTGTGCTCTAAACTGGAATCTCAGTTGGAACCAAATGAGTTTACTGTGCTGTAACTTAAAGCTGTTATCTTAGAGAACTACTGGAGGAATAACCCTTGTTCAGTTACAGAGAAATATTGTTGTAGCAATGGACACTATATTAGACTATTAGAAAATATCATTGTTACAATAAATGACGAAAAACATAAAGAGATTCACCTCTGGTTTCTTGGCCAAATATTAGATCTTTTTGTCTTCTTCATTGTGAATTAATAGATAAATTTGATGTGTCCCTTGACTTTTGCAGCTTCTGAGAACAGCTGCTTATATTAAGTTCTGGAGGTCACCATATTCCCATCATAAACTCTCTGCACCGATCTTCAGCTGTTTAAATAATGTACTTTTGCTTATAGTCCTCCTGCTGAGAGGATGCTTCATGCGTCTAAAGAAACAAGTGTCATATAGAAAACAGAACCACCAATACAAAACTTTGCAAAGTCTTCAGATGATTACCATTCCTTTGCATGTGTAAGCAGAGGTTATTTCCTGATCTGCAGTCTTCATGTGGAACAAGACTGGCATAGGAAGGTAGCTGTGCTGAATACCAGTGGTCTAAGCACCTCCCCCATGCCTGGCAGCCAATTGTGTGGCCCATCACCTATCACACGCTGGAAAAAGCCTGTGAAAGAGCACAGATGTGGGGAAGGGAGCAGCAATCCCTGATCTGAAACCTTCTGCAAGCTCTGAATTACACACAGTATATTATCACAGTACATCACACAAGTCTCGCATCAGAAGCCTTGCTCATTCTCTTTAATGGGAAGGGAAGGTCAACTCTTGGCATACATGTCTTTGTGAGTCTGCATCTGTCTCCTCCATGAAATAAATGAATTGTGAAGTCCTTGTAAGTCTGGTGTGCCAGCTTCGTATCCTCTAAAGCAGTGGTTCCCAAACTGTGGGTTGGGACCCGCCAGTGGGTCGGTAGCCAATTTCAGGTGGGTTGCAAAGCACCTAGAGCAGCCATATTGAAAATATGGGAAGATGGGATGCTGGAAAGGGGGACGACTGTGTGGTTGTTTTGCTTGTGTCAAGGTTGTAAAAAGGCTTTCCCCTCTTTCTAATTCACTTTGCAATTGGAAAATGGCTGAGAAATAACCCAACTTATGGCTGCGTTTTCAGGAAAGCAGCAGGCTCTGGCATCACAGTGATGGCACTTCCAGCCATGACATCACTTCTGGTGGGTCCCAGACAGATTGTCATTCTAGAAAGTGGGTCCCAGTGCTAAAAAGTTTGAGAACCACTGCTCTAAAGGAATTTCTGCTGTTTATCTTCACAAAATGCGGATGCTCTGATGTTTTATTATTACAAGTGGGGCCTGCAAAAAGTTATTGCAGTATAATCTGAGCCCCTAAGAAATGTGCTTATTCAGGGCTCCTGCAAGCCTTCTTTCAGGGAAGCAGGGAAGTGCAGGGAAGTTCAGGAAGGGGAAAACTCATAGGATAACTCTCCCCCTCAACACTCCCTTGAGGCCTGCTCCTGCTATGTAATGCTAGTAAATTATGGGCTGAGCATTTTATTGCTGTATAACAAGCAATATAAAAGGAAGGTCTTTCCTTCCTTCTGAGAAATATCCCTGTGTAGTGGGGAAAGGGGAACTTTTTCAACTTTTGGCAGGCCTCTCCATATCCCTTCTCCTTTCTGTAAGCTCTTTGAGCAAGGCAGTAACTCTTCCCTTGCCTTTATTTCCTCCTTTTAAACAATTAATTTAAAAAAAAAACTCCAGCTGACACTGGTTTAAGAGCTTTGGGCATTCCTCAAGTGCCTAGGATGCTTATGCAAATTCTGGACTCTTATAGGAAGAATGGCATTTCAAAAATATTTTATTTTTCTTTTAATGTACAATCTATATTCTCCAAATATGTGGAAATCACTACATTATTTTTGGATGGTCCCCAATTTGATTCCAAACCACTAGGCACTTGACCACCTGAATTCACTGTGAAAGGAAATGGTTATTAGCAACATTTTTACTGTGTGTTGAGTGCTGGACAACCCCACGCTTTTTTTTTTGGTTTCAGACCCTTGCAACCAGGCAACAAATTACAGGCAGATTCATGGATCACCATAGGCTGGACTGTTTGACTTGGCGAGCCACAGGTTCTACAAGCAGGTCTTAACCAAAGCCCAGCTGATGTCTATATTCTGCAAATGTGCTTTTCATTCCTACTGAGAAGGAGCAGGACCATCCACTGGTTCTACTAATCTCGGGGTCAGACTGTCATTCATTTATGTGGTCATATTTTTTTGTTGCTAAGTGTCGCATCCCCGGGGCAAGCCCAGTCCTGGCGTGGCAGGCTCAAGGGGTCCAAAGGGGTTCATACCCCACCGGGTGCATCAGTACCTGTTGACGCAAGGAAGTGGGGAGCCCCAGGAAGGTCGAGCTGGTTCAAGCAAGTAGCGTCAGCCTCAGCCCAGTCGCAGGGAAAGGGGGTTGCTTCACCCTTGGTCCTTTACCCTGGGAGTAGGAGGCTGTTGCCCAGTGGTGTCATTCAAATGATTTAGGAACAGGAACTCACTTTTGATTGGCACTTGTCGGGAACCCGGAACCAGCCACGGAGCCTGTTAGGATCCGGAACGCCCGTTCTGGTCCGTTCCCCCTGAATGACGTCACTGCTGTTGCCCCACAAACTCCTGCTCTGCCTTCCCATCCACTACTGCCCTTATCACCATCTGCTTGCTGCTTTTTATGGCTAGGTCCCGCCCCTGAGACTCCACCCCTTCCTCTCCTCCTGAGACAGGCCTAGCTGCCCAGAAGGGCACAGGGCTTTGCACAGTGATGTCATGCACCCACTACGCACCACTACGCGAGTACTGGTTCCTAGAAGTTGAGCTGGCCCCGCCCACTCGAAGCTGGCCCCGTCGGCTGGTTGACTCAGCAGCTGCGCATGCGTACTGCACGCCTGCAGCCGTTGCCTGCACTTTCTGTGAGGAGGCAGGCAGGCAGGCAGCATGGTGGTGGCGGCAGCAGTGGAGCGAGAGGACTGGAGGCGGTGGAAGCAGCAGCAGCGAGGAAGACCCGGGAATAAGGCAGCAAGCGTGAGAAGGTAGGCTGCCTGGGGCTCCCGCTCCCTCCAGCCACGCAGATCCAGCGTCCCAGTTCCTCCTGCAGCCTCCCCCCAGCCCCAGCCCCCACGCGGTCTTTTTTTGGTCGCCCGTTCCCCCTCCTGCTCCTTGCCGGCTCCTTGCATTTAACATTAAAGTTAAATGGCTCCCTGTCGCAAAAGGGCTCACAATCTAGTACAGGCTAGCCTGCTATTTAACCAGGGAACAGTTGAAGCTAAATATGTCTATACACATCTCTAGACAGCAAAGCAATATAAGTTAAATCAACACTAACCACAAGCTGAAGTTATTACAAACATCCATGGCAACAATCATGACCTCACTTCCTGTCATGACCTCACTTCCGGCTACGACCTCACTTCCTGCCACGACATCACTTCCGGCTTATGACGTCACTTCCGGTGGGCAGACCCCGACAAGTGCCAATCAAAAGTGAATACCTGTTCCTAAATCATTTGGATGACACCACTGGCTTTGCAGGATCACTCCCGACCCTACTCTCCGTCCCCAGGGTTTTGGCCTGGCTCGCCCTGGCTGATCCTCCTCCTGCTTTCCCTGAGTGGGAGGCTGGAGGCTGCTTCCATTCCTCGTCTGTGGAGGTGACTCTCGGATCCAGGTAAGGCCAGAGTCCGGGGCGACCCTGGACACCAAGAAGTGGATTATAATGCAGTGGTATCATCTACAAACAAGGAACGGGAATGCTGGGTGGAACTTGGGCGAGACTTCCGCGTGATTGGCAGCCCGCCCGATTCATTCCGCGGCTGCCCTGGCCTCGGGGGGGGCTGCCCCTGGTTTGCGCTCCCCACTGCTGCTCGCCCAGGTTCCGGTGCGCCCCCTGCCCATCTCCCCCGGCGAGCAGGCACCCTCCCCGAGGCCAGGGCAGCTGCGGAATGGGACGGGCGGACAGCCAATCACACGGAAGTCCTGCAGAAGTCTCACCCAGCTTTCCCGTTCCTTGTTTGTAGATGACACCAGTGATGTCATGCAGGGGGTACGCGGGGGTACGCGAGTACCGGTTTCTAGGATTACAGCTGGCCCCGCCCACTCGTCGACTCCGTCCCCTGCAACGTTTGAATTTCCTGCATGTTTGAGTTGCCTGCATGTTCTCAGAGCCAGGCAGGCAGGCAGGCAGCGAGCGGAGCCTTTCCTTTCCTTGCCACTGAAAAATGAGTTGCTCTGGGGTTTTAACACGATGCCAGGCCTCCTTCACATGTTCTGGGAGTGCTGTGGAATACTGTTGCAACTGTTGGGTCAGTTTAAAATCACCTGAGGCCTCAAAAAGGGCTTTTTTCATGTCACTGCCTGCCACGACATCACTTCTGGCTTATGACGTCACTTCCGGTGGGCGGGTCCCGACACGTGCCAATCAAAAGTGAGTACCTGTTCTTAAATCATTTAGATGACACCACTGGATGACACCACTGTTATAATGCCATATGAAGCTATACTCACAGCGCAATCCTATGCTGTGCTGGAGTGGGCAGGCCGGTGGGCTTGCACTGCATCCAATGAAGCATTGGAATGTGCAGGAGCCTCCCAGGTGCAAGGGCACATTTGTGTCCTTACACCATGGGAGGCTCCTGCTTCCCCAATGGCTTCCTTGGATTTGTGGGCAAATTGCGGGTGCAGGTCCGAGGAAGCTATGCAGCCAGAATCGAGACCTTGGATGTGGCCTAACGGCCACATTCTACCCTCCCCTCCCCCATTATCGTTTGCTAGTTGCTTGTGTTACTTTGTTGGCATAGGTCATGATTATGTAACTATTTCTTGAAGGTAATTGCAAGTTATGTTTCAGGAAAAAAGCCGTTCAGATTGAGAGCTTCATCTACCAGCGTAATCAACCTTGGTTATGGGGGGGGGGGAATCATAGTCAATGG
Source organism: Lerista edwardsae (assembly GCA_029204185.1). Classification (NCBI taxonomy): domain Eukaryota; kingdom Metazoa; phylum Chordata; class Lepidosauria; order Squamata; family Scincidae; genus Lerista; species Lerista edwardsae. Next base: position 4,611,324 of record JAJKFI010000015.1, read on the forward strand.
TTTGCTAATGTATCTGATTTTTATTTTTTCCCAGGAAAAAGAAAAAGCTCATATCATTGCTGGAAAAAGGTTAGCACTTCCCATTGCTATGGGATTTTAAAGTTCAGGACTTGCACAAGTCCTATCTTCCTTCCTACCATAGAAAGCTTGTGAGAAAAGCTTTTGTGAAGCTATTTTTGCCATTTACTTATTTGTGCATGATCCTTGCCAGTGAGAACACCCTTTTGAATGTGGGAAATGAATATCCATCTTTGCCACAGACTTCTAAGGGCGTTGATGATATCTCTGGGATCTGCCAAACAATGTAGTTCTGGGTGGTTTTATTTTAAAGCTAAAGATTAAGAAAATGAATATGTCACACTTGTCTGCTAGATTTTGCTTGCTTTTTGATTTCTTTGAAACCGTATTATGTATTAGGTGAATATATGGGTATGAATGTATTATGTAAAGAAGGTTAATAAAAGAAGGAGGGATGAAAGGGGGGAAATGAAGCATTTTAGATACTGTATTTCTTCTCTTGGGGAAAGACACCCATGTTCAAAATACAGATGCTCAGAGCAGTTGTATGTATTACATAAAGACACTTGTGCCTTTAAACTGATACTTGCCCTGGCAAAATACAATATATTGTCTATAGTTGGACCTTCATTTTGAACACATTCATGTAACTGGTTAAGAAAATCAGTGGTTTAAGCATGATTGGGCCATTCACTGCTTAAGTCAACAACCTTCCTTACAGTATGCAACACACACATGACTGCTGTACACACATAAAATTATGCAAATGTTACAATTGGCATACGTGCAGCACTAAATATGATCTGTCTGTACTGTTCTGAGGATTTTAGCCCTCATTCTGACTTTATAAATGAATGCATGTACAGTCATTCAAATGGAAATGTGCATATGCATTCAGTCACCTGTATAAGTACACATGATGTAGGGTGTGAATAGCTGTAATGCGAGCTGTACACACATCGTAATTGGATATCTGTAGCTGAGCACAAGAAGTAAGAAATAGCCTTGGCAATGTAGATGAGCAGCTGTGTGATTGGAAAGGAAAATATAAAAGGAGAGTGTAATTAACAACAACAAATGTAGGGTAAGTGGCCTCTGCTTATAAAAGAGCTACTTGCTGGCGGCAGTAAAGCATTGCTGCTGGGCCAGTTCCTACATGCAAAACCCAGATTTGCCTTTTCCACATGATTTTGTATAAGGGTCACAACAGGGCCGGCTTTAAGCCAATGTGACCAATGTCACATCGGGCCCCGTGCTTCAGGGCCCCCGCACTAGCAGGGTAAGCATATTGCCTGTGGCTGCAGCTATTATCTCGATGGGCTGTAAGTCAGTGGGGCGAGCAGAGCAGCTTTACCTTGGTCTCTCCACCTGCCTCTGCCTCTGAACAGCCCAAAATGGGCCACCTGGAAACAGTTGGCGGTGATGTTATGTTATCACCGCGAACTACTTCCACATGCTGTGCTTTGCATGTGGCACGAACAGCGCTCTTCTTGGTGAGTGGGGGCTCCGCAGGGAGAGTTGGGGGCTGCACAGGAAGCCTCACATTGGGCCCCGCCGCTGCTCGAGCCGGCCCTGGGTTACAAGCAGTGGTGGTATCTAAAGCGAGAGGAACCGGAATGCTGGGCAGGACATACGGTTGATTGGCAGCCCGTCCGTTCCATTCCACTGCCTGCCCGCCTGCCGCGCGGGCTGCCCCCGGTTGGCGCGCCCCACCGCTGCTCGCCCAGGCACCCAGCACGCCCCCCACCCGTCCCCCCCGGTGAGCAGGCGCCCCCTCCGAGGCCAGGGCAGCCCGCACGGCGGGCGGGCAGGTGGCAGAACCGAATGGACGGGCAGCCAATCACATGAAAGTCCCGCCCAGCATTCCGGTTCCTCCAGTTTTAGATACCACCACTGGTTACAAGCATATTTAGTGAGCATAGCAAACTTTTTTTTTAGCTTTTCCCAGTCTGAGCCTATATATTTACTGTAGTAATATATAACAGACATAAGGTGCCCTTGTAAAGCAAAAACCAAAAAGTATTATTTTAAGGGGATCTCCAAGCCTCAGTCCAATGCCACTAGGGTTGTCACCCCTTTCTCGCGTTGTTTGAGCATTATCAAATTAAAAAAATGGCCAACGGTTGCCATTTTTCTAAGCTGAAATTGTTGGGAAGTAGGTGTAATGCTATTACAATGCAGGAAGGAGGCAGATGATCCAGGGCCCGATCCTATCCCACCTTCCAGTGCCAATGCGGCTGCCATGCATCCCTGAGGCATGGCAGCACACGCCCTGTTGGCATAGCTGCACCAGTACCGTAGAGCTGGATAGGAACGGACCCTCAGTGGCAATTTGACTGAGACCTTTACTTTTGACCTTCATGACTGTGGAGGTGCATCTCGACCTTGTGTCCTTCCGCCCCCCTTCCTGATCTTGTAACAAGCAAAAGCTCCTTCTGTGAGCTTTGCTAGCCACATGGGAGGCCACCAGGCATAGCTTTACGATTCTCTGTTCCAAAGTCCAGGACTTTGGAAATGTACATCAGAAACGTACAACATTTCCAAATTAAGTAAAGTATTCTTCATTGAAACCTTAATACCAGTGATGTACGGTGAGGTCCAGGCTCAGGGAGGCAATGCGCACTCCCTCTCCCCCTCAAGCTCAGTCTCGGAAACACACACTCTCCGCCGCCCCCCAGGAATAAATAAAAAACCCTCACCACTTCTTCCCTCACACGAAGCTAGGGGAGAGCTCAGTGAAACACCCCTACTCTGAGGCATCTAGAAAATGGCCTCTCCTGGTGCTTTAGAGAGCCAGTCCATTTTGCACAGCCCCCCCTGCTTTTTTCATAACTTTTAAAAAAGAGAGCGGAAGCCATTCTTCCTGCTGCCTCCCCAGAGCTTGCAGGTGCAGGCAACCTGCTGTTTTTTCATTGGATGCCAGCCACGATCATAGCGAATCTGCTTCTGGCTATTTCGCTGTGTACTATGATGGGTGTGTGGGCTCTGCTTAACTCACTGACTGTGCTGGAGGAGAAAGGAGCAGCGCGAAAGGAACTTTTTTTTCTTTTTACTTGTTGGGTCTGATGAGGCTCTGCTTCCCCTGACTGCACGCCACTGCTTTTTACTGCCTCTGCTCCTGTTTTATTGTTAGCAGCAAATGTGGCCAGATTGGTGGTGGTGGGGCAATCACAAAAAGGATTTTCTGAGATATTACTGTAAATTCTCATACGTAGACCCCCGCTTTTCCAACAGAAATTAAGGGTGCAACCCTAACCAACACTACAGCACGGGCATAGCTTCCTGCGCCGCATCCTGCAGTGGAGTAGTAGTCATGGAGGACTCCTCAAGGTAAGGGAATGTTTGTTTCCTTACCTCAGAACATTGCCCTTACCTGGGTGATGGAAAATTGGTTAGGATTGTGCCTTAAGTGTTACATAAACCAAAAAGGAGTTTCTTTGAGTACCCTTAGGTGTGCATTTAAAAATACTTTGAACTTTCTCACTGCCTCCTGCCAAAGTACATTTGTAGCTTTGAAACATATTCTGATCACAGATTCTGTCTTCACATGGAAAAGTTATTGAAAACCATTATAAATGTATGAACGGACTGTCTAGATGAATGACAGTTTCATTTTATTTTCATCTTTCTGCAATGCTGACGGGTTTGCTGTGTTTGTCAAATCTTACGTTTTTAAAATGCTGCACACTGTTCTTGCAAAAAGTGTCTTGCATAATACAAGCCTGAAATCTATGTCATGTTATTAAAAATGACAACTCCATCCCATGGCAAAACGTCAGAAAATTGCCTTCTCATCTGAAACAACTTTAGAATGCTGTATAGTGCTTGCTTGTTATTGGTCACACTATAGAGTCAAATTTTTATTTCATTACATTTTATTCTACCATAAAACATTATTGTGTTTCTTATTTTTGAGTTGAAATGAATGTGTTTTCCATTGCCACCATGTTTAATCCAAGTAATTAATTAACTAGCTTATTCCAGTTTATTAGTTTATTTGTTCCCATAAACTGTTCATATTCAAGATCTTTCCAGATTACTCTGTGTGTGTGTGTGTGTGTGTGCGTGCGTGCGCGCACGCGCAAGAAATGCACAGATAATAGTCACTTGTTGCAGAGGATTGAGGGCACCTTGCTGTTACAGACTTAACCTGGGTCTACAGTCAATCTCTCTTTCTTATAGTTCTGAGAAGGGATCTAGGGGTTTCTAACAGGGAATTCTCAGCACCTCACAAAATTAGTTTCCAGGATTGTTCAGTAGGAACCATATCAGTTAGAGTAATACAAAACTGATACATGGTCAGTCAGTTAATGATGCCATTGATTAGTTTTTTGTAGCGTAACTAGGGCCAAAGCGTGCTCTCTCTCTCTCTCTCTCTCTCTCTCTCTCTCTCTCTCTCTCTCTCTC
>JAJKFI010000015.1:4615758-4644056 GCA_029204185.1 Lerista edwardsae
CTCTCTCTCTCTCTCTCTCTCTCTCTCTCTCTCTCTCTCTCTCTCTCAATCTCGCTTAGTGAGTCTGGACCTCCAAGGGGGTTGTGAACCAATTTTCAGGGGTCATGGAGCAGCCATCTTAAAAAGCTGGGCACCACCATCTTGGAAGCTTCATTTTGGCTAGGGAAGACGATTCCCCATTAAACTGCCACTTCCTCAACGCTTTTGGCTATAAGGGAAATTAGCCATGCTTAGGTGTGTGAGTATGCGTGTGATGGTTTTTCCCTTTCCGAGTGGGCATGCCACACCCTCCATGTACATGCTTAGTTGAGTCTCAGCACACAGGGAAGAGGAATTTAAATACTCTGAAGACTATCTATCAGCAGTGGCATAAAGAAGCCACAACGCGTTCAGTGCAATTTGTTCTCGGTGCTGAATCACAGTGCAATCCTAGCGTGCCCTTAGTGTTGTTGCTATGTGGTAGCGTTGACGCGTCATCAGTAGCGCTGATGTGGGGGTGCCGATTAGTGCCGGTCCTGCTGCACCCGTGCTGAGCCTCTCTCGAGTCGGCTGAAGCTGGCCAATGCGAGGGAGCCTCCGTGTTGGGCCACACGGGGGATTGGCTGTGAGAGCGAGATTGTGGCGGGGGGAGGGCAGGACCTGGGCAGACTCCAGATTCAGCCATAAAGCTGAATCCTAGGCCCGTACAGGAGACTGCATGGCCCTGATTTAGCAGGCACGGATCTGAGTAGTGTATAGGGGAGGCTGGAGCCTCTCCAAGAGTAAGGGAGCGCATGTTCCCTTGCCGCGGAGAGGCTCCAGCCTTACCAACCCAATGTTGGATTTGGTGCTGGCCGGCCGACCTTGTCCTGTCAGGAACTGGTGGTTAGGGGGGGAGGAGCCAGAGACTTGAACATGGCAGTCGCTTTTTATGAGTGGCTGGGGCTTGTGTTCTTTCCTGAATCTCTGCAAGGGGTTCAGGCCCAACTCCAGTAGTAGAACTGGGTTGGGGGTAAGCATTAACATCTAGCCTCTGGATAGTGGCCAACTCCGGAGGTGAATGATGTTTGCTTGTGCCTGGGGAGCAGAAGAGACTCTGCCTTCTGGCAGACCGTGTGGACGGTCTCTGACTTGGAGAGTGACAACATCGGAGAGAGAATGATGGATTACATCTGGAAGGTCTGGAAGGTCTTCAGAAGTCTCCCTAATGAAGACAATTGTGTGGGAAGAAGAAGTGGTGTGTAGGCGTAAATGTTTAACATCTTGGCGTGAAGTGCACTGGAGAGTTGGCTGCGGGCCAGTGAGGTCAGTGGAATTAAACCTGCTTAATCTTCAACACAAGATATCCACTGAAGTGCATCGCTGTTTTCTTTTCTGCTTCTGTTTCTATTTTCTTTTCGAAATGCTTTGATGTGGCGTGGGAAGCTGAAACATGGAATAAAAAAGTACTCTGTTCTATGCTGAATTTTTTGCTGCGTAGCAGATTAAACATGGCGTCATGAGGCGGCAGAAGATTTATAATTGGAGATTATTTATTTGAAAACGGACAGTCCTATTTGCAGATCAAGAGGATTTATTAATGAGATAAGAGAACACAAAAATAGGGAGTATTTTGATTTGTATGTTTAAAGAAAGCTTGAATTTTTTACTGCGCAATTGAGTCAACATGGCGTTAATGAGAAGGAAACCGACAGATCTACAATCAAGAGTTGAAAGATGTTTGAAGCATGTTCAAGGACTTGGAGAAATGAACTTTATGGAAGGACAAGAGGAATGTGTATTTTTGAAGATGGACAGCCCTGTCTGAATTAAGAAGTTTTAAGAGAAAGAGACCATGAACAAGATATTTTTATGGTCTGCTGACAAATACAGTGAGAGTGTTTTTTGTCAGCAGGCTCCCCTCTGGTGGCAGGAGAGGGGAAGGTTTTGACCAGATGTTAATTTTTAATGATTTGTATAATTTTTGGCTTTTTATAATAAATGGGCGGGGGGAATTTGATTAATGAAATTTATGATTTAAAAATTGAATTAATGGTATAAATAGAAATGAGGATTAAAAGGTGACAAAGTTCATTCCTTCCTGTGAGATTTGTGATAGAAAGAAATAGTTAGCATTGAGCCTTGATCTGAAAAGCGATAATTGTAGGCTTGTAATTTTGCGTCAGATTATATAACTAAGCGATTATTTTCTTTTTTTTTTTTAACAAAGGTACGTGATAACTCAAGCTTACATTAAGATATGATTTTAGAAAAAAAAATGTTATTAAGGCCTAATGGTGATTATGAAGTGATGGATGTCATGTTATATCTTTATGCTCTTTATTTTTATGGCGTATTTTTTTTCTTTTCTGAGATGGGCTGTTTTAATTCTAATAGAATAAGTTATGTAACAAAGATTAATTAAAGATTAAGATTGAAAAATAATATAAGCAATATGAATAGAGATGAAGAGATTAACAGAGTGCTAGTTTAAACAGTTTGACTTCCCAGCTTCATCTATGTTTATTCTATTTCTGTGCTTTATATAGTAGGTGCTTCCCTTTTAGTTTATTATTTTATTGATTTTTACTATAAATTAGAGATAGATAATTATAGGTATAATTAACTTTTCTTACTTGAGTTTGCTAAGTAACTGTGAAATTATTGAAATTATTGAAGATTTGAATGAATAACGAAAATTGACGTAGTTTTGTGAATCATAATGATTATATCCTTTCAGATGGAATATATGATAACGGAAATTACTAATTTTTGCATTTACATGTTACTCTCGTACTGCCTCACTTCCTATTGTTTAACCCTATGTATACCCATCCTATGTAACTGACTATCCTTTTCCTATATCTTTATAATTATAAAATCAATAAAATCATCTTCAAAAAAAAAAAAAGGAACTGGTGGTTAGTAAGAACATAAGAACAGCCCTGCTGAAATCGCCAAAAGCCCATCTAGTATAGCTTCCTGTACAGTTGCCCACCAGATGCATCAGGGAGCACACATGACAAGATGACACTTATATCTTGCTGCCACTCCCCTGCATCTGCATTGTAGAGTATACCACTACATAGTGGTATGGCAAAGAAAGGAAAGGAACATTTTTTCCCCCTTTCACCCTGACACCTTCATGAACAACAAAATATCCAAAGCTTTTCTTGGTGTTTCTTGTGTGTTTTGTTTACCTTTTATGAATAAAACTTCAGAGGAAGCTAAGATTTTGCAAGTGAATAGATCTTGTGTAAGTTATTTATTTGTTATAATAAGTTATAAATAGAGATTTAATTATAGATACAGAAGCTGTTATAATTATGATTTTATTTATGTTATAATGATTTTATTTACATAAGGAAAGTACATCACAACCATATTAGAAACCAGTAAAAGTGCACAATTAAATAAAATCACCAATTTCTTAGCAGCACACATAAAAAAGACAAAAACATCAATTACTTCCTCTCATTCTCCATTGTTACATCACAATTCTCCTACTCTTCTCTTTAGCTCTCAGCCCCCATAGGCAGCTTTTCAGTAAAGAAGCAGCTGGGGAAAGATGCCCTGCCTGTTTGTTATGTCCATTTTCACCAGTATTATATTTCTGCTGCCTTTTGCATGCTAACAGTTCTTTTGAGCAAAGAACAACAGAGAAACTGAGAAGGACCAGAAAGATAAATTAAAATAACTGAGTAGTTGCACCAGCCTGCAAGTTGCTATGGCAAGTTGAGGAAGCTTCCTTGAAAATAAATGAGGAAGGAACAACTGCAGTACATTTCATATTGGCAATGTCCATTGCCATGTCTTTCAGATATGGGCACTGAAGAAACATTAGGATCTCATTAATGTGATGCTTTGTGAAACACTGCCTAATGTTTTTCCCAGTGAGTACACTGTAGAATTTCTTTTGAAACAATAAAACTAGAGAATATAAGTACTGCACCAAGTATAAATAATATTCCCACAGTGTACTAGCCAATGAACCCACAATTAGGAGATTGGGTGCATGTTATGGACTTGTGCGCTTGCTCCTTTCTCTCCTGTATTGCATAAATTTGTCCCTCTCTTTCATGGTTGGGTATAATGATTGTGTCATGTTACATCTGTGTTGGCTTTAGCTGTGGTTAATGCTAATATGATCTCTCCTTTGAATGAGACTTTTAAACTAGATTTGATTTTGATAACCCTGGTTGTGGGGGAATCTGGTTAATGTTAGTCATGACAAGCACCAGTGCAGACAGTAGTGGACCTGGGGGGGCAAGGGGTACAAATGCCCTGGGAGCTGGGCTGGGGGGGCAGTGACACTGGCCACCCACCAACACCACTGAGGAGGAGTGCTTCGGAGCCGCACCAGGTCACTCCAGGAAGCTGCTTCCACTGCAGAAGCAGCTTTCCAGAGTGACCCAGTACAGCTGGCTCTGAAGGGCTGCCCGCCCCTCTGAGAAGTGGCGAGCGGTGCTTCAGAGTGTGCTTGGGCATTCTGAGAAGCGGCTTCCATGGCCACTTCTTGGAACGACCAGGCGTGCTCTGAAGGCGTGCCCAGTGATGTCATGTAGCCAGGATGCTCCGGAACGCTGTTCCTGTTGTTCCGTGTAGGGCTGGCTCCGCCCACTGCAGTCGTCGCTGTCGCGTGCCCCTGCATTCCGTGTAGGGCTGGCTCCGCCCACTGCAGTCGTCGCTGCTGCGCGCCCCTGCAATACGCGAATGGGGCTGGTTGTGCCTGCGCCCTGCACGCCTGTAGCCGGAGGTTTCAGCCAGGCAGGCAGCGGACCGTGGGGGAAGCAAGGATGCGTGGAGGAACTGCCAATCAACCGTGAGTCCCGGTAGCTACTTCCTGCGTTCCGGTTGTTAGCACAGATAGATTCCACTACTGGGCGTGCCCCTTCTTGGAGGGGTGGGGGGCCCTTTAGAGGTGCGTGAGGCTGCAGGGGCCAGGGTACAGATCTAATGCTGAGTGCAGCATTAATGCTGTTGATTAAGTGCAGGTCTAAGCTGCTCCATGGTTAAAGGAAACCATGGAAAGGAGGGAAGAATGCATTTGGTAGAGAGACGGAAGTGTACTAGCCATAGCTCACTCTTGATCTTCCAACTATGATGAGGCAATTGAGAACATTCAGTCTGTCTGAGCCTCTGTGATTCAAAAGTTGTGTCTGTTTCAGTTTACACACCACTTCCTCACATGACTCAGTGGTGACAGTAAAACCAGCTCTACTGAATTAAGAATAGGTCAAAAGCTGTGTGTTTGTAGGTATATAGACAAAGAAGCATGTTCCATACAACTAATATAGTATAGTTAACCCCATGTCATGAGAGTGAGCAAGGAATAGCTGGAAACAGATTGCTAATGATGGAAACTGATGGAAACTGATGGAAATCTTTTTCATCCCCACAAACCTAGCTAAAATATATGCAGGGAATAGATAAATTATATACACGAAAGGCATGAGACTGAGCACTCATCAGTGGGTGAACATCATCCCAGGATTGGGGTGGCTGCTTTCTGACAACCAAGCGTTCTGCTGAACTTTTAGCAAATTTGTATTGGTGCTGTATTGTTGTTTTTCTGCATTCTGTTGATGTTCTTATTTGCATTCGTGCATTTGTTTATTGTATGTTACCCTGGTAGGTTTTTCTGACGAGTCACTGAATTTTTCAAAATAAAATAAATATAGGTTGGAGGGCTTGGAACCTGAACTGAGCTTTATTATTACGGGAAACTTTCATGTCTTTTCTGATGTCTTGCCACAGGATATATGTATTCCTCTCAATAGGAAGTTCTGCACCAGCCATCAACAGGTGACCTGCCTCCAGCATCGTTCACACAAACACAAGATACATAATAATTAACTTGAGAACCATACAAAACTAATAGTTATAATTGGAGCATTTTTTTAAAAAAAATTTGTCCTATAAAGCACCTCTGAGAGCTATGCTAACGTAGCATAGTATATTATATTTGTTATATTTTTATAACCATCCCCTGCTTGTATTTTTGTTCCGACCTTGGAAATAATTACAGTAAATCCTGAATTGTCTCTGTTTTTCCTGTTGTTGTATACTAGATCACAGCATTGCTCATAATGACTGCATCAAGGCTGATTTTTTAATTCCATGTTCAGGATTACTTACTGGAATTTAGAGCGCAGTCCTAAACTGGAGTAAGGCCGGCATAAACTAAGCCAGCAAAGTTTGGCGAGCACAAGGGACACCGTAAAGTATGTTTGGGCAACTCTTGGAGTCAGAGAGGGCAGCACACAGACATGCATCATCCTCCCTGACTCCGAGGATGGCCAAACATACTTTATAGTGTCTCTTGTGCTGGCCAAACTTTTCTGACCTAGTTTATGCCGGCCTAACTCAGTTTAGGATTGCACCCTTAATGATCCTCAGAAGCTGATACGAGATGTCCTCATATGATTCAATTGTATTCCTTGATTTAACCCCTGCTAACTGGGCAAGAGGCACTTTTTCAAGTGGTGTTCCTCTTATATTTAGCGGGGGAGAGTAATTGTTCCTCTTCACCAGCGGCGGCATTCAGCCGGTATGCTGGGCAGGACTTACCTTTGAGCAGCAGTCCGCCGCTGTGTAACGGCGCGTTCCGCTGCTTTCCCGCCCACGGCGGGCGGGAAAGCAGCAGAATGCGCCATTATGCAACGGGCGGACTGCTGCTCAAAGGTAAGTCCCGCCCAGCATACCGGCTGAATGCCGCCGCTGCTCTTCACTCTACGCAGTGTCTTTTCTAGTGGCTATTGCTGGTGGTATTCTGCATTGTTTTTAGATTGTGAGCCCTTTTTTGGACAGGGAGGCATTTAACATCATCATCATCATCATCATCATCATCATCATTAGCCTGTAAACTGCTTTGTGAACTTTGTGTTGAAAAGTAGTATATAAATACTGTTGGTTGGTTGATTGATTTCTGTTTTCTAATATTACATTTGCCTTTGAACTCTTAAAGTTGGACAAAAACTTTTGGACAAAAGTTGTGTGTTTCGCCTCTCATGTGTGATCATTTGAACCAAACAGAGATGCATGCATGATGCCATTTTTTCCTCTTTTTTTAATCACATCTCTGTTAATGCATGTTTGCAGCAAAGTGTAAAATAATTGTTCACAGAAGAAGATACCAATAATTTTCAGTAACTGTTCAGTATTTAAACTGCACTGGTAAAACGTATGGCTCCCGCTTTCTAATTCTGGCATATCTGAGTGTGGGTTATGTTGGGCCACCCTTGTCCTCCAAGCCAAGGCCATGAGACTGCCAGCTCCACCCCATCCACCAAAGTTGTGAGAACATTTCTCTGTTCTCATCTGTGAAATGTCAGAGATGGTTTATCAGTAGAATAATCTGCCCAGTTTCACAGTGACTTAGCACAGACTTTTACAGAAGAAAACCACAGCTAATGAGTGTGGATGATAAAACGTCTTTTGAGATGCCTGCTAGACACAACACTAATTTAATGTTATTATACAGCCTTATTAAAACTACTGATGCCTGAGCATAGTTGATGTACTGTGTTCCTAAGCTGGTATCATCTTTCCTCTTACTTATTATTATCTTTTGCCTCAAGTTACCTAATGAGATGTATTACCTCTCCCTAGGGAAGAACCCCTTTGGTTTCTTTGGTCTGGAAATGTGAAATATGAACTATGAAAATGAGTACAGTATTCTATTTTTAAAAGGCCCAGAAAGTTTCTTGGAAGTTGGATGTATAACAATGTCAGATAAGAAGTTCTAAAAGGGCTGACAGAGAATGTCTTCTGTAGGAGGAAGAATATAGGAAGAAAGACCAAGATTAAAGTGTACCAGGGAAGAAAGAGAAGCATCCTTTGTTTCTTGGACCATTCCAGTTTATGCTTTCCCCCATCATCTTCTGTCTAGAGGTGAAGGCAATGGGGAGAGAGACCAACCCATCTGGGTAGGCCAAGAAAAGGAGGTCCATCTTGCCCCTGTTACAGTCTGGCCCCTCTTTCCCTTCTAGGTTTAGGACACAATCATAACCTGGAGTTAAGCCAGCCCAGTTAGTCCACCAAAGTTTGGCCAGCACAAGGGTCACTGTAAAGCACATTTGGACCACTCTCGGAGTCAGGGAGGATGGGACACGTCTGTGTGCTGGCCTCTCTGATTCCAAGAGTGGTACAAACACTTTCTGTTGGCCCTTGTGCCAGCCAAACTTTGCTGGCCAAACTCCAGGTTAGGATTGCTCCCTTAGTAACAGGAAGGGGACAAGGACCGCAAGGACAAGTGATGACTATATTTGCCAGTAGGGGAAAATTGGTCTGCTACTTGGCAGCACCCCTTCAGAGTGGCCAACCAGTAAAAACAGTGATGAGAGATACATGCACATATGGAAAGAAGGGAAGGTTTGGCTCATGTCTTCGTGTGAGTGTGTGCCCGTATACATCCTGCCTTTCCAACAATGGTATCAAGGATCAAGGCCATCAGATTTTTGACAGTAAGAAATGTCTAAGAATTAAATATGCAGCCGAAAAATTGTTAAGAAAAAAAGGAGTAAAGACAGACCACTGCAATGGGCCAAAGTCAGTGGTGTCAGCCTACCGGTTCGCTGGGCGGAGTTTCTTCGCTCGCTGGGAGGGTTTCCATGGTGATCGGCAGCGTGCTTGCTGCCTCCCATTGCGTAATGGCGAAAGCCCGCCCGCTGCAGCGGGCAGGCTTTCGCCATTACGCAATGGGAGGCAGCGAGCACGCTGCCGATCACCACGGAAACCCTCCCAGCGAGCGAAGAAACTCCGCCCAGCGAACCGGTAGGCTGACACCACTGGCCAAAGTCCTGCTGAAATCAAGAAGTTGCGACTTGGTAGGAACACCAACAAAGACACATTTCTATCCTATCCTATGCTACCCATGAAATCTTCTGCTCTACCCATGAAATCTTCTGCTAGTTAGACAGTTTTTGGCTTCTGGCCACTGGAGTTTGTCTGCAATTGGACTGTAGCAGTTTTGGCTTGGCAAAGGGCCAACATGTTCTTCAGAATGTTTTGAAAGATTTCCCCCATCCCCTGTAGTATTAGTCAATAGTAATGAGTAATGAGTCTTGCAATAGTAGGAAGCACCCAGACAATTATGCCATAGCAGGAGCGTCCCCTTTGAAAGTGGCTCAGCTTTCTAGGTCACTTATGCATAATGTCTACCTAATGTGCACATCCATGCTTTTCTGTGATCATAAAGCATTCATACTTCCTCCTTCTAAAGAAGCATTATTATTACCAACAGATAGTTTTAGTGCTATGGAGTCATTTCTGAGCAGTAGAAAGCAGGAAATGGGTTTTTGAAATTAGTTTTCCTGAAGCAGAGCTCTCTTTCTAGTTCATTATCTATTTGACTGATTTTCTTAGATTTGGTTCGCTGTGCAACAGGGTAGCAGATGTTATCCATTCATGTTTTGCTTAAATAAAGCATTTATTACACAAATCGCCTCTTTATAATGATAGCAGATAAATGGCCAGTATCAACAGCAGATTCACATAAATGTGAAAAGCTTCCGTAAGCTTTTTCACACATGGCTCACTGGAATTCTGGAGGTCATGTGGGCATGTTTTGATCCACAACCTTGACTTAGGTTTGAACTGTTTCGGTTGGTAGCAAATACACTAGGAGAGACTTCAACGATCAAGCAAGATAAGAGGAGATGGAGAGCAATAGGTTCAACTTGACAGTGATGATAACTCTGAGCAGTTTTTGTTAAAGGCCAGTTCACGTATGTGTTTCTATCATTTGGTTTGGTATCACTGGATTACTCAAAGCCTGGGGCCAAACCTAGATCCAGTGATCATTCATTCACATTTCCTGTACAGGATTGCTCAGGGTTGAATCTCACTGTATTCTGTAGGGCTTGCTTTCTGGGGAATGTGTTTGGAGCTGAAGCTTGAAACCCAACCAGTAAGCTTTTTGGCTTTACATACAGAGCCAGGCATGTTTTAGTTTTAGTTGCAAACCATTTTTGCAAAATAGTTTTGTTTGGTGATGTTAGTATTATATAGTTTGATTTGCATTTCTTATTTTGATCGTCATTCCACATACTGCCATTATCTTCATTTTTTGCATTTTATAATTGTGCGTGGGCTGGCCCATTCATGAGGTCAACTGAAGCAGTCATCTCAGCTGTCAGATTGGTGGGGTGGTGCCCATCTCTGACCACCTACTTTCCTCCACTGCTCCTCCTTCTCTTTCCACTCTCCGGATTGGAAAAGGAAGAGGGAACCAAGAGGAAATGGAAATGTGGGAGGGAGGAGAGTGCGGAGCTAAGACTTTGGAGAGTGGCAGGAGCAGAGACTGGCACATTGTGGAGTAAGCTAGGCAACATTTAGGCGCCAGGAGGTCTTGAGCTGGCCCTGCCAATCAATAGGTAAATTCAGCCCTCCTCCCCTTTGCAGCCCATGACCCAGTGCCAGCCTCTTCTTTGTCTATTCTCTCCCCCAACTTTCCTTCCTCTAGTCTTTTCTTTTGCTCTTTCCTCCCTCCATGCTTACTGGTTGACCAGCCACAGAATCATTATTTTCTTGTACTGGCTTTGACATGTTAAACGTGAGCACCCATACCAAATCTATTGTACACAGGGTTACAGAGCAGGTGGATGTTGCCCTCAGAATGACTTTTAAGGTAATTTTCCAGGTCAAATGTCATCTTGTGGCATGGGTTGGGCTACCAAAAATAGGAGGCGGGCAGCCCAATCCTAACGTGCGCAGACATTGCACTTTTGGGGGCTTGACTGACCCTCTAGTCAGTTTCTCAAACTGTGGGTCACGACCCACTTGGGTCCTGTGGGTTGCGACCTGATGTCAGGTGGGTAGCAGAACGCTGGGAGCAGCCATCTTGGAAGCTGCAGACCTCATTCTTGCTAGATTCCTTTTGTGAGTGTTAACAGTTTGAATTTTCAAGTGAGGGTTTTTTAATTTTGTTTTTAGGTTAAAAAAGGTAAAAGTTTCCCCACGACCAAATGCTCTAGTCATGACCAACTGTAGGGGCGGGTGATGCTCATCTCCGTTTCTAAGCCAAAGAGCTAGTATTTGTCCGAGGACAAGCTTCCGTGATCATGTGGCAAGCATGACTATACGCCAAGGCGCGGAATGCTGTAGCCTTCCCACTGAAGTGGTCCCTATTTATCTACTTGCATTTTTACGTGCTTTTGAACTGCTAGGTTGGCAAGAGGTTTGTTTTTAGTTCAGTGCTTTTATATAATATTTTGTCCTAATCTTGCTTTTTGTCAGGGGTGTTCCATGGTTGTGCCATTGCTGCAGTCCAATAATGCCAGTTTGTATTCCAGGAGTGTCATGTTATTATGTCACAATGATGGCACTTCCTGCTTGATTATATCATTACCAGCCATGGCATCACTTCAGGTGGGTCCCAACACAAGTGTCATTCTAAAGTGGGTTCTAGTATAAAAGGTTTGAGAACCACTGCTGTATAGGGTCTAGAGGTCATTCTTATCCCCTTCCCTCTTATGTCCCTGACCTGGTCACCTCTTGAATCTCAGCAGCTTACTTGGTGGATCAAAAGGTTATGATAGCTAAATATCCATGAATCATTATAATTGTATCCACCACAATGAAAAGTTTTCCTGTTTGATGGTTGGAACCTGCATTTAGTCAAAAGCTTACAATTGCAAAATGTCTCTTAATCATCCTTCATTGTTCACCATCTAGCCTATTTGACTACACTCGAGAGAGAAAGAAATATAATTCTTCCATAACAGAAATCTACAATCATAAAATTATTAGAGGGGAAAAAACTCAAGTGAATAAGCAAGGATCATTAGGGGAAGGAGCGCCCCTTTCACATGTACTTCATTCTGCCCTTGAAATTTCAAAGACTTTTCCCTACTTGTAAAATAAAGCTCAATATTATTGGAATGCTTCCATTATAAATTTAAATTTTAAATTTAACATTATTGGTGTCTTTCCATCCTGCTCTGGATAAATACATGGGATGGGGGTAGGAGGTTAGCAGCTCAATCCTAACCTTGTGCTGGAATTGGGAGGCCAGCCAGCCTGCCCCATATCCAGCGTGGGGGGGGGGCTGCATGCAGTGCAACTCAGAGTAAGGGGAGTATATTTCCCTTATCCTAAGTAATGCCCCAGCAGTCCCAGCTACTTGGAGCCAGCGAAATCACTGGTGCAACTCTGAGCGGCCCATGTAGGGCTGACCAGGCAAGGGATGGTGGTTAGGATCCAGCCTACGTGCCATGCACTGACCTCCCCACCTCCTGAGTAATCGCAAATGCGCTTTGCGACACTCCTAGGCCAGCACAGAAAACGTGTGCCAGCCCAAGCACAATGTTGGATTGCACTGTCGATAGAGTAAGATCACAAAGCCAGTGTGATATTTTATAGGATGAGTTGTGTCTAATAAAATTGGAGGCAAGTCAATGTAGATATTGTTGTGTAGGCTTTAGAATGGAATTTTTTGGAGCCGGACACACCTCCATCAGGGTGCCATAGTGGCTGGGCAGACAGCCCAGAGTGACCTGCCCAGGCCAGAGGAAGCAGGAATTACTGAGGCTCTGAAACAAGTTTACTTGCTAGTAGATGAATGTGCCTTGGTCCATGGCAGGCCGTGAGGAATGTAGCACCACCAGAATGGTTTTGATCTGATTAACGCAGGCTCCCCCAAAACACTCCAAGCTGAGAAATGTATTGAGCTTTCCGGAAAGTAATACTAAGCTACATGTCTGTATTCACTCACCAGTAAGCAAATGAGGCTTGGCTTGTGTTGAAGGTCATGCAAAGGGAATGCAAGGCCACCAGAAGGGTCCCTATCTAATGACCCAAGAAAGGCGGTATATACTACTACTACTACTACTACTACTACTACTACTACTACTACTATCATCATCATCATCATCATCTGATGAGGGTGGAGCTTAACAAATATTCCAGAAACTTTTTTCTTTTTTGATCTTGTAAAGCTCGGTGAGTCCTGATAGTGTGTCATTTTAAAAAAATGGGTTCCAGCACTAAAAACCTTGGGAGCCACTGCTTTATTGGAAATAATTGTCTTTTCCAGACCTCCTCTCCAAGTGGAGCCTCATTTCCTCTCCTTATCACTCTGGGGTTTAATGCTACTTAGAGAGAATCTTTGAATCTCAATCCAGCCCAAACAAAAAGCACGTTGGATTTAAAACTGTTTTGTCCCAAATCATACTGGTTTAAATATAAGAACTGAAATTGAACTAGACACCGGATGGGGTTGAAAATCTTACTGATTTTTGGGTGGGTAGGGTAAGGTTATTGCAGGCGGGCTACAGAGAGAATTTACTTGGTGGAACAAGGCTGGCTCCCCCACCTCATCTCCCCTTATTTACTTATCTGTTCTACTGTATAATAATTTATAAATTACATTCTTTAATTTATAGCCTGCCCATCTAGGGAAAATGGCCCAATTTCAGTGCTTGCCATGTACAACTTCAGTGCTTGCTGCATTCGCATGATAGTACTTCCTGCTTGATGATGCCACTTCCAGCCATAACATCCAGGTTAATGACATCACTTCCAGTGGGTCTCGAACCGATTGTCATTCTAAAACGTGGTTTCTGGTGCTGAAAATTGATTTCCATGTAAATATGTTTAGGACTGTTAAATGGCCAATATTTTATTTCTTTTAATATCCTTTGATGTAAGGTGTGCAGGAAACATAAATACATTGGCGCTAGGTGCCATCTTGGAGCGAAAAGGGCCAGACCAGTAATGTGACTATTAGAAGGACTGACAGCAAGAAGCCACAGATTCACACAAGAAGCCTGGAAGGCCACACTTTCCATTTGAATCACACATGCACACACCCCCACACATACACACACACACACACACACACACACACACCTCTGCTTCATGGAGTTCCAGATTTAAACTGAACTTTCTTTACCACTGTTATGAATCCTGTCTTCTTCCTATTTTTGCCTCTCCCCCTTATTCTTTGGGCACTTCTAACAGCAATTCCTATGCAGGTAACCTGAACCCAAATGCAGACTAACAGCACAATCCTATACCCTCTTAGTGCCTGTGCTGCGCTCTTGCACCAGCCAAACACTGTTGCGAATGTGCCGTAAAGCGCGTCCACATCGGTGCTATGGCGCTCAGCCGGCGCCAGCAGCAGCGCCAGTGTTCGGGCGCTGGTGTGACCGTCGGCAGCACCAGCTGTGTGCCAGGCAAGCACCGGGGTCGCTCAGTTGGTGCAGGGCCTCCGTGAGGGCGTTCCGGGGGCATAACTGGGTGGCGGAGACGGTGGTTATGATGTGGTTGTGACACAGGATGGCCATAGTGCCATATACTAATGCCAGTTCCCAGCTATGGCAGCCCCAATTCAGGCCGCTCCCATGCACGTTTCTCTGCGCCTGCTATTTTGCCGGTGCAGATCCGAGCAGGCCCATAGGGATGACTGGGGTTTATGCGGGTGCAAGGGGAAAACCTCCCCTTGTCCTGCACGTTGCTGCTGCTGCTGTGTCTGAATGGGCCTTGGGATATGGCCCTGCTATGCCGGCCTTACTAGGCTGGCATAGGATAGGATTGCGCTCCAAGTGATAGCAGCTCTAGAAACAGCTACTGAATGAATTAAAAGTGAACAGGTGGCTAATTAATCTCTCTGGGTCTCTGGGAGATGCATCTCTAAGGTCTGCGTCTCTCTGCATGCGCTATGCTATTCATTTGGATTTAAGCACTGTATAACTTGCTTTGTTTTGCCTGTATGTTGCTTTTGTGCCCTTAACTGTAACTTTGATATATGCGTAGCCAGGGAACTCATTGTGTCATCATAATTAAACCCTCACAGATAATGTGCACTGAAAAAAGAACTGTGTTAACTCCCACCTTGCAACTATATAACAAATTCCTTTGTGCTGGATTGCAGATAATTATTTAAAATGTGGTGGTTACAAAAGTAAGACTGCTGCTGATCTGAAATACAATCGTCTACCATTTTATGAAGTTAAAATTATCAAGGAAATTAGAGAAACATGATGGGGCTCTATCATCATATGCAATTGGTTTCCTAATCATTTGGAGCATGTTAATAATAATAATAATAATAATAATAATAAATAAATAAATAAATAAATAAATAAATAAATAAATAAACCCAAAAAGATATGAGGTGGAATGGAAGGGAATGTTCTGGCCGGAGGGGTGGCACAGGGAGGGGTGATGGAGTTTGGATGCAGCAAAACGGGGCTTTTTACCTTAACGGGGAGACTCAGAGAGAGGGCTGCAAGCCTCCCAAAACTTGCCAGAGGGCAGTACGACACCTCCCCAATTGAGGTAAGAACTCCCGGGGTGCCCACAGCTCCGTAATCGCTGTGGAGCTGTCACGTACCCAGAGGCAGATCTAAGGGAGGGCAAATCTCTAAGTTTTGCAAGAAGCCTTACCTTGCAGTGGAAATCACTCCTCTCCTGCACCGTCTTAGCCAATCCTCACAGGGGACAGCAACATCTTGGCGTTGCTTACTGGCTACAGCAGCAAGGGAGAGGAGGGATTTACATGACAAGGTAAGGCTTCTTGCAACACTTAGAGATTTGCCCTCCCTGTCGATTCGCCTCTGCACGTACCCATTCCTGGGCCACTCGCCTTAAGGGGGAATGACCCAGGAACGTTTCCCAAAGGGGCTGCGACGACCAAGTTGGAAAACACTGTTCTAGACTCTGAATTCCCAGGAAAGAAAACATGTCTAACGTATGCCTTGCCATGTGAGGCCAGCTATAACAGGAGACAAGCCCATGGCTGCCAGGGTGGCCATGAATTCCTAATCTACAGCAAACAAAGGGTCCTCAGCATGGATATTGACATCCACAGCCAAAAAGAAGACAGCGCCAACACTGAGGCCATCTATGCAAGCTCAGGAAGGGAAACTGTGGGATAGTGGGGTGGGCAGCACAATCCCTACTCTGTCTCAGTCTCCCATCACTATGTACGTATACTTGCAACTGCTTGGGAGGGGATGTCAATAGAGGGATCAAATTTTGATACATCTATGTAACTCCCCATCTCCAGCCCTTGCCTGCTGCTTTGCTGAACTTGGAAACCTGGGGGACACCACTGAGAAAGGGTTAATCTTTCCTGTATCGTTCATCTGGGTGTCCATCAGTAGGCTCATCCTAGATCCAAATTTGTATTGCCGCATTTCTCAGTGCCGCACTTCAAGTCACAGTTCCTGTGGCCAGGTGAGCTTATCTTCTATGAGAACAGGGCTTGCATCTTCAAGGCGACTGCATGCAGATCTGTTTTTCAATCAAAATTGTATGTTTGTGGTATGTAAATTGGAGTCTCATTACTGATGCTTTGCATCATCCCTATTTCACACCTCCTGGGTGAAGTTCTATACATGTAAGAGCTTTTCCTGAGCTCCCTTCTAGGCTTTCTTTAATATTAATGGAATCATAGTGCATGTTTCTTAACAATTCCAGAAAAATAGATTTTGCCATTCCTTTTGCTGGCATAAAATGCTGTGTGGGTCATGCCATCCCCTTACCTCCTGCCAACTCACTCTTTTTCTTAATTAACTATGATGTACGATGGTAGGTCTGAACTGAACAGATTAATTTCCATTCCTGAGGGTATTCTGATGTATACTAGTGGAAGCATTTAATTTCCTCATGATCTTTGAAGGAGGGGGAAAAAACCCCAGTGGTTGGCTTCTTTCCTTTTCTTCCACTGGTCTCTAAAAATGATTTTGTTTTAGACTATTTCTTCAAAAAAATTTCAAATAACACATTTGTCATGTTTAATTACATTTTCAAAGGGGATAGAGATGCACAGATATGCCTCCTGGGTTTCCTAAATAAATAAACCAGATGAAGTGCTTGAGCAGATGTAAAAACAAAGTCACTTTGTATGAGCAACCACGGTATTGAAATTAAATGTATAGAATGTCTCATCATTTTTTGCTGAGTTGAACAGTGGCTGAGTTTTTGGCAAGCTGAATTTGTAACCCCTCTTCTAGAAAGACTGGACTGGAAAACGCAGCAATAATTAAGAGGTTTCATTTGGATGACAAACAGAAATACCCCAGCATGGGAATCATGGAAGGGAAGAATCCTCTTGCTGTGGGAGTCAGATGGGCAAAGGAAAAAGAGCTGAGCTACAACATCGGCAAAATGATATAGTGCACCACTTCAGATGGTCCACGCTCATTCAAAAAAACAAAATAACAAAATACCTCCCCGCATATAGTAAACTAGCATGTTAAGGAAAAGGCTAGGTTAAAACTCTTTCGAATAGTGGTATTCAAACCTTTTAGATCAGGACCCACTTTTTTGAATGGCACTCATGTTGGGATCCACTGGAAGTGATGTCATTAACCTGGAAGTGATGTTGTGGCAGGAAGTGACATCATCAAGCAGGAAGTGCTGTCACTGTAACATAATCAAATGACACTCCTGAATTGCAAATTGGCATTTTGGGACTGCAGCAATTGTACAATTATGAAACATCCCTGACAGAAAGCAAAACTAGGACAAAATATTATGTAAAAGAACCGAACTAAAAACAAAATTAAAAAAACCCTGACTTGAAAATTCAAACTGTTAAGACTCAGAAAAGGAATATAACCAGAGTAAGGCCTGCAGTTTTCAAGATGGCTGCTCCCATCTTTCCGCCACTCACCTGACATCAGGTCGTGACCCACCAAGTGGATCCCTACCTAGGATTTGAATAACATTGCTTTAGAACATTTGTACTTTTCAGCCAAATTATATGTTTACTATATACAGTAGAAACTCGATATCCACAGGGGTTCTATTCCTGGCACCCCCGCGGATACCAAAATCCATGAGTTTTCAAACCTGTGGATTTGGGCCATCTTCCATCCTCTGAACCCATCTGGAGCTGTACTTTCCTGAGGCCTGCAGAGGCCATGTGCAACCGACTGCAGCCTCTGCAGACCTCGGAATGCCTGTTATGGGTGAAAAAACAGCATGTG
This sequence comes from Lerista edwardsae, assembly GCA_029204185.1. Taxonomy (NCBI): domain Eukaryota; kingdom Metazoa; phylum Chordata; class Lepidosauria; order Squamata; family Scincidae; genus Lerista; species Lerista edwardsae. Next base: position 4,633,656 of record JAJKFI010000015.1, read on the forward strand.
CGGTTTTCAGCAAAAATCAGAAGTGGTGTGTTTATGTCCCTATAAGGCATTGTGAGGCCCAGGGAAGCCTTCTGAAATCCACAGGTCCCGAATCCGTGGCTATCACGGGTCCATCTGTCTAGCCTTGGTTATTGGCTTCACTCGGTTCTGCCCTGCACTTTATGTAGATGGCATGGCTACCTTTATGAGCAGGTTTTCCATACCTAGTTATTTGTGTGGAACAGCTTCCATGCAGGTCAGGCTCATGTCACTGTCTCAGCCGGATACGGTATAGATTCTAAGGAGGTCTGACTTGACCCAGCTTATGGCTTTGTTGAGCTGGGAAACTCACAGCTACGCCACATAGGAGACCCTTCACGAAAACAGTTTCCCATCCAGAAAGGTGCCCATGTGAGTTGCCTTGGCAGTGCCAACCTCCTCACTAGTGAGAACTAGACTTTGAAATCTGGGGATTCGCAATGGACTTAGAAAGCAAAACTTTTGAGCACGAATGCTGGAGGTTGGATTACAGTGGATCAGGAATTATTGCTCTTCAACAGCGGACAAATTGAGGTTAATATGCGGGCTGTAGGTATAAACACTGTTCTTGGATGGGGGCATTTCCTCTGTTGATTTCTGTGTTCATTCATTCCATTTCAAAACACCCTCATCACTGAAATACCTGCCTGGACAAGTCAGGAACAGGATTGCAAGTAAGTTCACATTTCTGAAAGTAACTTCGTATTTATTTATTTATTTCTTTTTATACCACTTTTCCTCCAAGGAGCTCAAGATGGTGAACATGCTTCCTCCCCTTTCTCCATTTTTTCCTCACAACAACCCTGTGGGGTAGGAGAGGCTGAGAGAGAGAATTTGACCCAAAGTCACATAGGCAGTTTCATGGCTGAGCAGGGATTTGAACCAGGATCTTCCAGGTGTAATTCCAACAGCAGAACTATTACAGCATCCTGACTGCCATCATGCTTAACTTCCTCAGACTCTGATGCTTTTAAACAAACCATGACTTGCTATGAAGAATTGCATTTTCAAATTTTGGCCTGAGATTAATAAACCATGGAAAGGAACCATAAGAAACATCATTTGCTACATTGATTTTGTTTGTACTGTTTACACCAGCAAAGCCTACTTCAATAAAAAAAAAAAAGATAAGAGTTTTGTTTTGCAGCCCAACTGCTCAGCGATGGGTCTTTCAAGGCACAGCTAGCATTTACTGTCAGCGCAGTCTACATCTCATTGCTATCCCATAGCACAGGGTTGGCCTTCTCATGGAGCAATCTGAAATGGTTCCCTGGGGTGGTACCTTTAGAGCAGCGGTCTCCGTATTCCAGCCTGCAGGCTGGAGCTGGAGACAGCTGTTTCCGTCTACCAGTTGACCAGTGCTTACCATTCTGCCAGGGAGTGTTGGGACAGCAGCGACTACAGCCCTCTAGTGCCGCCGCAGCCAGCCTCTTCTGGGTTTTGTTGCCCCAGCAGGCCATGCATGTGGTGTTCTGGGCAGGTGCGGCTGGCCACAGTGACACTTGGGGGCTGTAGTTGTGGCTGTCCCAATTGGCGGAACAATAAGCACCAGTCATGCTGGGGAGCTTCTTAGGTGCTGCAGCGGTCTCCAGTTTGAGGGCCAGCAAATAGACAAGCCCCCACCCCACCACTCTGTCAGCCACCTTCTCCATCCTGGCATTGCACTGGGGACTCTGATCTTCATCTGACTTGCTTGTGGCAGCAACCCTAGAGCATTGGTCTCCAAACCGCACCCCGTTGTATTCCAAGTTTACTGGCCTTGGCATAGCGTGGCAGTGGCAGAGGCTTTCCATTTAGCACAGCAACCTTCTACCTTAGCCAGTCTTCTCAGAAACTCATGCTGGGCAGCCGCTTCTGCTGCCTGTTGCCCCAGCAGGCTCTGCACCCAAATTTTCTGCTATGCCACACTCAGACTTTTAATCTTGGGACGCTGGATCTGGCCTGCAGGCCGTAGTTTGGAAACCGCTGCTCTAGAGGGAGGATAAAGGATGCCATGGCTCCAAATAGTTTTCCCCCACCTGCTCAGTGCATGCTTACAAAGAAGACTGCCTAAGAGCCCTTTCTATGCTGCCTTGAACTCCATGATAGGAAAAGAACGACAAGTAAATGATCCAGCCTCACCTCTTTATTCCTTGTCCTTGCTGCAGTCCCGATACAGATACCCTGATTGGTCTACTATTTCTCCTGCAAAATCCCCCCCCCAATAGGCACCAGTGGGAGCTTCCCTTCCTCAAACATACAGTAACTCCAGTGGTGGTCAGGTGCTTAGCTAAACCAAAATCAACAACAGAAGATCTAGTAGTTTGTCCCAGGCCAAGACCTGAAAAAAGAGGGTCTCCCAAGGCACTTTTGGGGTATACAATTGTTCAGCAAAGTGCTGTAGCATAGAGGGGCCAGGGGCGGTTGCCCTGGGTGCAAAATTCTTAGGGGAATCTGGAGTTCTCAGGGGCAGGACGCTGCCGGCTTTGGCATGCCTCGTCCCCCAGCTTCAATTGTAGCCAGGAACAGGTGCACCAAAGTCCCTCTGCTGAGGAGGAACATTGGTGTTCTTGGAGCAGGACACTGCCAGCTTTGGAGGTGCAATACTTGCCTTGCCCCAGGCACTGGCAACCCATGTTATGCCATTGATTCAGCAGTAAGAAGATAGCAAGTATTTTTTTTCCTAACCGCAAACAAACATGGAGCCTATTACCTGCTGACATCTCAGAAAGTAGCTTCTATTTGGAGAATGACAGGAATGAAAACTAATGAAACCTTTCAGACTTTAGAAAAAGACTCTCCCCTAGTCCGCTTAATTGAAGGGGGGGGCAGACTATTCTACCCACACCAGTTTATTGAACCTTAATTAAAACCACCACAAGCTGGGCTCAGAATGGCATGACCTGAATCGACAAACATCCAGGTGTATTCTTTCTGGGTTTCTTTCTTCACCTTAAAATTCATAATATCGAAGGGGAAAAGTAAATACAGGAAATCCTTCTGCTAACTGCCAGGTAATGAAGATCTGTTTCACCCTAAACTATTTCATACTCTGCTCTGGGATGTGACCTTGAGTTGATTCCCCCCTCCTTGGCTCATGACAAAGTTGAAACATCGAGTGAAAACAGATGATTTCATATTGATGCAGGGAGGGAAGTCATATAAATATTTTCAGGGTATGCACTTTGATCTTTAAATAAGATCAAGGCGCTCTGTGGTGTGTGTGTGTGTGTGTGTGTGTGTTTTAAAGAAAACATGTTTGATTGCACATCTAAAGTGAGCAACATTCCTCACATAAAACATGATTTATATAAACCTACTTATGGATTTTAAGCACAAGCCAGTGCAAAATGTCTCAAGGATTGCTTGCTTATGCATTTCTCTACACTGCACTGGGCATCAGCTTACTTTGTTTTACAGGAAATATGAACTTGCTTTTTATAGACCTGGCTTAGCTTGGTTGATGATTGATCTTGACAGACACATGGGAACATAGAGGAAAGTTCTCTTCCATACACTTCCACCCCAGCACCTGACAGCTAAACAAAAAACCTAACTTATGTGTGAAATCAAGGAGTCCTTGCCAGCAGAATTTGATCACATACCCACATCAGTTTGCTCTGCATTAATTAATGCCAAAAAATTACTGCTCCCTGTTCCATAATCAAAGTTACCATATTGGTTAAAGTCTCTATTTCACCCCAAAGCTTGAATAAGGATTGAGGGAAAAACTTTTACTTTAACCACGCTTCTTGCAACTATGAAGTTGTCATTAAAATACTTTGAAAGTATGCTAAAAAGCTTGAATATGCCCCCATATTTTCATACCATCTTATACATTCAGGATAAAAGTAGTTAAGAACAGATACATCACTCAAATATGGTATCTACGCTGTTCAACATTTTTGTTTTTTAATTGCTTGCTAACTTCCCTGGCCATTTGCTTCAGCATGCGAAAGGTGGGATTTAAATTTCTTAACATATAAATAAAATAGTGACCATTTATGTAGTCCAATTAAAGGGCCTGAGGCTGCAATTCTGTATAGTTACCTGGGAGAAAATCCCACTGAACTCAATGGGATTTACTTCTGAGTAGACATGCCTAGGAATGCTGTGAATCTAGGTATTGTCTTCTCCTCATGGGGGAGAACTGTTCCCTTAAGCCAGTGTTATTCAAACTGTGGGTTGGGACCCACTTGGTGGGTTGTGATGTGATGTCAGGTGGGTCGCAGAAAGCTGGGAGCAGCCATCTTGGAAACTGCAGACCCAGAGGCGGATCTACAGGGAGGGCAAAGCTCTAAGTGTTGCAAGAAACCTTACCCTGTCATGTAAATCCCTCCTCTCCCTTGCTGCTGTAGCCAGTAAACAACGCCAAGATGTTGCTTTTCCCTGTGAGGATTGGCTAAAACGGTGCAGGAGAGGAGTGATTTCCACTGCAAGGTAAGGCTTCTTGCAAAACTTAGAGCTTTGCCCTCCCTTAGATCTGCCTCTGTGCAGACCTTACTCTTGCTGTATTTCTTTTGTGAGTGTTAACGGTTTGAATTTTCAAGTGAGGGCTTTTTAAAAAATTGGTTTTGGTTCAGTGCTTTTACATCATATTTTGCCCGAATCTTGCTTTCTGTCAGAGATGCTTCATGGTTGTGCAATTGCTGCAGTCTAAAAATGCAAGTTTGCATTTCAGGACTGTTATTTGATTATATTACAATGACAGCACTTCCTGCTTGATGCTATATAATAATAATAATAATACTTGTATTTATGACATCACTTCCAAGTTAATGACATCACTTCCGGTGGGTTCCAACATGAGTGCCATTCTAAAAAGTGGGTCCTGGTCTACAAAGTTTGAGAACCACTGCCTTAAACGATTGTAACAAGGGATGAGTAGATTCCCTCAATTCTCTGTTCCCAAAACTCTTCTAAGATTCCAACATCCCTTTGGTTCTACCCCAGTTGTCTGCAATTCCTTGTATTCTTTGAAGTCTTGGTGTTCAATAACGTTTTCTATGGGCAATTCTGGAGACATTAATTATCCCTAGGGCTCATTTTCACTTGCTTCTTCATGAATTAACAACCGTAGGATTCTCAATAATTTCCCCATAACCTCCATGATCACCCTTTCTCTCAGAAACTGAGGCAGCATGCATGATTCCCCTCTCCACGTTTTCCTCACGACAACCCTGTGAGAGAGGGTGAGACTGAAAGGCAGTGAATGGCCCAAGGTCACTCAGTGAGCTTCCTGGCTGAGTGGGAACTGGAAACTGGAGCTCTTTAGCTCAAGTCTGCCATTCAGTTCCCCTCTTTTAGTGCTGAGATATGAATTGGTATCCACACATGGAAGAGTCCTTGACAGACAGTGATGATGTAATATGCTTTCTAGATTGTGCAGTGAACACTTTCCCCTCTCCTCATCCCACATTGAGTGGGGAGGTAATGCAGTGGGTGTGAATCAACCTGCATAGAATGCACATAGGACACTATGGGTGCACTCCTAACCTGATGTTAGGCCGGCACAGTTAGGCCAGCAAAGTTTGGCCAGCACAAAGTATGTTTGAGCCACCGTAAAGTATGTTTGGACCACTCTCGGAGTCAGAGAGGCCAGCACACAGACATTCACCATCCTCCTTGACTCCAAGAGTGGTCCAAACATGCTTTTTGGTGTCCCTTGTGCTGGCCAAACTTTGCTGGCCTAACTGTGCTGGCCGAACTCCAGGTCAGGATTGCAACACTCATCTTCATGACCCTCAAACCTACCTTGATGGAGCCCTGTAGGTAGGAGACAAGCTGTGGGTTAGGAGCATCCAGGGTGGGAGAACCATAGGCAGGGACATGGTTAAACCCTTTGCTTGCCATGGTTTCCTCCTGAGGTGGCTTTTCATGCTGCAACAGGGCCACCAGGTTTCCTTTACAAGAGGTACAGTGGAGTTTGACCCTCAATATGTTGTAAAAAATGAAGCCTATTAGAGCAGCACAGAGAAACACTTAACAGCAGTTGATGTTACCAGGTAGCCTTATTACCTTTTCATTACAACCCTTTGCCTCAGGAACAGAGATGCTAAGCTGATTAAAGCTTTCCTGGAGCTAAATCGGAAAAGCACCCTTTGTACTTTAATGACACACACCTCCTGTTTCCTTCCAAGACATGCTCTTGCTTACAGAATTAATGTCACAATACACACACAGTCTTTTTTTTTCTTTCTCTCTGTTTCTTTCTCATGCCATTAATGAAAGCTGAGCCACCAAGTCTCTGTTTCCCACCTTTTTCTTCAGTTTTCATCCATGGCTATCTTGAGAAAAATGAGGAATAGAAGCACTTGTCACCACAACAGAACTTTCACATCATTATCACTGTGTCTTAATAACCAAGCACTGGAACAAGCTGACAAAAGGAGCCCTGATCTAATTAGCAAGAGGAGATTTCTCTTCTGACTTTTATTTTTTTTGTCTTTACAATAGCAGCATTTAAAAGAACAATTTACTTTGTTCATTTTAATGATGACATCACTACATTAATATTAATTCAGGGCTGCCAAGCATCTCACTTTGAGTGTCAATCATTCATTGGGTAGTCCATAACACTTATCGCAATTAAGTTGATCAATATGTCTCTTTTGACACAATGTCTTTGCTCACCTTTTCTCCCATTTGTTGTTCAGACAGTTCAGACATTTAGAGTGCAATCCTAACCAACTTTCCAGTGCCAGGGGAAGGGCAATGCACTCTGAGGAAAGGGAACAAACATTCCTTTACTTTGGGGAGGACTCTGTTGCTGTCCCCCAACTGCAGGATGCAGCACATGCAGGGACGAATGGAGCCCCGAGTGTGCCCATGGCAGGGCGACAAAACCGCGCCCCCCAGCACATCGCCTCGTCCCCATGTGTCGCCCAGCCACGCCTCCCTGTGCCCGAAATAGCTCCATTTTGGAGCGCAACAAACGCCAGGGAGGGCAGGTGGGCCAGACAGTGCGTGGGTTCGTCTGCGGACTCCGCGCAATGGCGCCCCGCCGTTGCCGGTGCCCATGGCTCGCACCATCCCAGGCTATACCCTTCCTCCGTCTCTGAACTCATGCCCCATTGGCAGTGCTATGCCAGTGCTAGAAAGTTGGTTAGGATTGCGCCCTTATTTACACGCATATGCCACTTTTCTTTTTTTTGACCAAAAGATGCAAAGCACAAACACACCTAGTATAATATATACATGTGTTCAAGGCAGTCCACAGTTTTACCATTTCCTGCATCTTTCAACATACTGCCCACTTAGGATTTCAGTTCCAGGACCCTGCAAAAAAATAAAAAATAAAAAATAAAAAATGAGAAAAGGTTATGATATAGAGCACAATCCTATACCTGCGTTGCAAAGGCGCTACACTCTTGCACCAGTCCAGGACTGTCACACACATGCAGTCAAGTGCATCTGTGCCAGCAAGTCGGGCACTGGGCCGGTGCAAGCAGCAGTGCTGGTGCATGGAAACCGCTGTGCCCGTCAGCATCGCCAGTCAAGTGCCAGTGGTGCTCGGTCGGTGAGGGAATTCCAGGGGGGGTGTAATGGGGTGGCTCAATGGGTGGTGGCGGGGGTGGTAACGCATGACGGGTGTAGTGCCATATCCTAAACCCCATCCCCAGCCAGGGCGGCCCTGATTCGGGCTGCTGCTGTGCACCTGCACCTGCGCCCACACCTGCAAAACAGCAGGAGCAGGTCTGAGCAGCCCCATAGGGCTGGCTGGGGCTTACCTGGGTGCCAGGGGAAAACCCCCCTTTGCCCTGTGCTGAGCTGCTGCTGCCTCCTGCTGGGCTTAGGATGCGGCCCTGCTATGTCGGCCTTACTATGTCAGCACTGCTTAGGATTGGGCTGTTAGTGACAAACAGCTTTATTGCAGCTGAAGCCTTATTAAATGTTTAAGGATGATTGTATCAGGCTAGGGATGTTTGTATTCTTGGCTCTATCCATTAGAACTCTAACCACATCACAGAGGAAGCTTGAAAGGATATTAAAAACCTAAGGGTATCTCAGTCTCCAGTACATTGTTTCTACTCTCATAATAACATAATTAAATTCACAGTCAAAAACAGGATTACTGGAGATTAAATAGTCATCATATGCCTAGTGCTCAGAACCTTAGGCCAGGTTCTGGTGTTAGTGATACATTTGTGTCATTCATGATCATGCCAATCAGAAAAATGGTTGCCACAAAAAACCATGTGACCTGTGCTCACTCCAGGCTTTCATCCTAATTAACCAATGAGGGCAAGCTTTGGAAAATGGCTTAGTTAAACATGGGCTCAGAGCTTGTAGATGTATAGTTGCATGTACATAAGACTTTCTCTGTGTAATTGGGAATTCTGTTTTTCAGTTTGCCTGTTTTCTGGGGAGAGCCCTTCGTATGTACAGTTTACGAACACAGGGTCTGTGCGTAGGGTCATTGGAATAGGTGCAGGTTGAGGTCAGGGCCAGCCATCACAGACCCATATGCATATGCATGCTCCCCTTCACGCATACCTGAATTCCTGCATAGGGCTACTGCCATGGATAATCCATACACATAAAATGGAAATGCATTGTTTTAAACCTTGTAGTTCCACCATCAAATTCTTACATTGTTTGTAGCTTGCCTATGTATAATCTGCTCCCCTTACAGCGTAGTTCTACCCATGGAAAATGATCCCAATAAAGGAGACTTAGGATCGCTTTGCACATCAAGAGAGGAGGGAAGATGCATAAAAACAGGAGCCAGGAGCCAGGAGGAGCTGGTTGACCCAGTCTCTTAGCTGTTTGGTTGTCACGTGTTTACAGATACGTGTGTCCAGATACAATATGGTTCCCAAACTGTGTGCCATGGTGCCCTTAGGCACCATGGTGAACTTACGGGGTGCTGTAGTATGTCCCCAGTGGCCACTTTTTCTGGCTCTCCCAGGCTCTGTCATCTTGGATCATGCTAGATCATGTGCAGTATTTGAGAAATCTCAGAATATCTTGCATGATCCAATATGGTGGCGCCTGGGAGAGCTGGGAAGATGAAGGGGCTGATGTGCAGTGGCGTTTCTACAGGGAGGGCAAAGCTCTAAGTTTTACAAGAAGCCTTACCCTGTCATGTAAATCCCTCCTCTCCCTTGCTGCTGTAGCCAGTAAGCAACACCAAGATGTTGCTTTTCCCTGTGAGGATTGGCTAAAATGGTGCAGGAGAGGAGTGATTTCCACTGCAAGGTAAGGCTTCCTGCAAAACTTAGAGATTTGCCCTCCCTGTAGAAACACCTCTGCTGCTGTGAAAGAAGGATGCCATGACCCTGCTAAGTTTGAGAACTGCTGGTGAATGATGATCTATGCAGGCATGCAGTGGGCACATGCAGACAGTTGAACTTCCCGTACAGTGACCTTTATGTGACAAGGAAGTGATTCAGCTGTGTGAGAGGTCCCTTTTCTCAGGTGTCTTTCTTCCTTAAAGGTGCCATCTTTCTTCTGGCAGGGCTGTTGATGCTGCAAGGTATTTGTGAATGCAGGAGCTTTTCCCAGCATCGTCTGTGTATGTCAGGAACAGATGCAATTGCTCACACAGCTCATAAAGGCAAAGTAGTCCTGCTGGGAAATAAAAGGTAGTGTGTCCTGATATGCTGTATGGTTGATACTATCATGAGAGAAATCACAGTTAGTCAATGCCCTACATCTCACAAGCAAACCTCCACAAGCAAACATTGTCTGTACAATTCCTATATTATATGAATTTTTTTTTATGGGGAAAAAAATTCCAGCAAGTGGAAAACTATGTCAGGTTCTAGCAGGGCAAATCTATGCATGTCTACCCAGAAGCAAATCTCTTTGTGTTCAATAGAGCTTAATCCCAGGAAAGTATGTATAGCAGTGTTTCTTAAAGTGTGGGTTGGGACCCACTAGGTGGGCCATGAGCCAATTTCAGGTGGGTCCCCATTAATTTCAATGTGCATTTTTTAAATATATTAGACTTGATGCTACCATGGTATGTTGCTGCATTTGGGGGAAATGTCACTGATCTGTACTTGTAACAGGCTACTATGAGTATGCTTTAAGAAATGAAATCAATGGAGATTACTCCCAGGTGAGAGTGGATAGGAATGCAACGTTTGGGATGTTTGGGGAATTTTTTTTTAAAACAGATCAGCAACTGCTTGGGAAGGTTAGAAAGGTTCTTATTTTTCAATAAGTTTTTTAACTTACTGTAAACTTTTTATCCCCAGACCCCTAAAATGACGACAGACAACTGGGATTTGGATGGAAAGGCCATTTATTAAAATGACATGAGGTGACTTGCAACATGAAACATTAACTTCTCAAAATCTAACTTCCTACAGGGTAATACTACTCTGTTGAGGGAGACGGCAAGCCGTACCCCCTCCCTTGGTTCTCATAGGGCGAGACCACGCAACTCGAGGAGGC
>JAJKFI010000015.1:4644066-4665154 GCA_029204185.1 Lerista edwardsae
ACACCGTGAGCTTCCCTATTTCTAGTTTACCCCGCACTTTCCTAGCCACCAAGAAGGACAACCTCGCGTTTATCCTTCTTGACCGCCAACTAAAAGCCCCCTCAGGCCCTGTTGCAAGTCACCTAAAAACAAATCGTTCCCGGCAGGTGACAAATGGACCCCGTCTGTGTGAAACAATCGAGATTCCTGATGGACAATGTCAGGGTGGCGAATAACCCTACCGCCCATAGCCAGCACCACCCTCCCCAGGTAATCACTAGTTCTTTTCCTCGCAACGTCAATTCTGCGGATGCTCCTAGCACCCCGCCAGACCCGCCGAGGCAGGAGACTGGACCAGACAAAAGTTACGCCCGGCAGCCACTGCTTGATGGTGTGCAAGTCCTGTCGCACCTGATGACGCAGCGAAAGGGCACTTCGCTGCCCCAGGTCGTTCTCACCTAAATGTATGAGGATTACCTGAGGAGGGGAAGGGGAGAAAGCGTGCTCCCGTATGGCCGGAAGAAGCTGACCCCATCTCATCCCTCTGCGTGCTGACCAGGAAATCTGTGCAACCGAACCCAACCCCAACTGGGAACCAAAACCAGAGTTCATCGCCCTCTTCTTGGCCCAAAAAACGATCGAATGCCCGCAGATCAGTATCCGGACTGGATATCCCGCCTGCGGACCTGTCAAAAGAAAAAACAATGAAACTTTAAACCAACCAATCGGAACGTGGGGGGGCCCGCGGGCTTCCCCTATACAACCAGGGCACACTGTCCCCACCACAGGCAACTGCCTCAGGCTACCCCGTGCAGGGCGCCAACCAACAGGGCGACTTGCCCACTAGCCGTCCGGCTACCAAGCGGGACACTATCCCATTGCTAAACGGTCTTCCTCACGTACCTCCTGTACGCGTCAGATTTCCAACGCCCGATCCTACGAATGCTGTCAACCGGCACCCAGAACTGGCAGCCGCCGAGGCTGCTCCAATCCGAAAGGAATGAAGACCAAAATCTTTTGGGGATAAACCCAGTGCCTTAAGGGCACGCTTGAAAACTGACGAAAATTGGTAAAGCGTGAGAGGGGCGGAGTTAAGGTGCCTGAACAAGGGGCCAGCCCCGGCCGGGGCTGCTCCCCTGTACCGTTCCATAGCCCTTACCGGGCAAACATCCTCACGAACCGCCCTGTGCAAACGCACCCATTGGCCCCTACCGGCCTGATCCGTCTTGGACCTCCTGACCAACAAATGCAAGGAGTCCTTCCTCAAAATGCAGTCGCTCCACTGCAAAGCCCTGGACCCCTTAAAACGTGAACGGGCCAGTATCTCAGAGGGGCGGAAAGCTCCAAACAGGAAAACAAGAACCGTAGTGTCAAAAAGCAACACCTCAAACGGAGATGTGCAAAACTCTCTAAACATTTGTCTCAACCCACTCAGAACGACCGTGGAAACAGGTTTTCGCCCGTCTATGGCGGCAGGTGTTTCCCTCTTAATACCTCCAACGACTCTCCTGACTCTGAAATCACCCGTATAATCTACTACGCCCAGTGCCTTGGATTGGAAAGAGATGGCAGCAAGGTAAACCGGCAGGGATGCAGCCCTGAGGCCCCTGTCGATTAGAAAAAACAGAAAACGTATCAGCTGCCCAGGTGGGATTGGCCAAACCTGCTTGAGGCCAGAGAGGCTCCTAAACTGTGCAAACTCCTGGATCTTGGCGGCGTAGCTTGCCCTGGTTCCTGGGGCCAATGACGCCCATATTGCTCTGACAGCTCTCTGGACCCAAGGCTCCAGAGCCACTGAGGCATGGGGTCGGAATCCTGCCGTGCATCCGGAGCCAGGAGCCGGAAGCGATCTCCCTGGAAACGAGAGAGGGCATCTGCCAGGGTGTTCTGCACACCTGGGACGTGCCTGGCGGTAAAAAGCGTGTTATTCCGCAAGCGCTGCCTCACAAATGCCCTAACCAGGCGCATAACTCTCCTGGACTTAGATGTCTGTCGGTTAATGACGTGGACAACCGCCAGGTTGTCACACCAAAACCGAACGCTCGCGTTGGCGAACTCGGAGGCCCAGATGTGGACTGCGACCACAATCGGGAATAGCTCCAAGAACGTCAGGTCGGCTGTAATGCCCGCCTGTCTCCATTCTTCTGGCCATGGCTCCGCGCACCAGTGTCCTCGGAAATAGACTCCGAAGCCGAAACCTCCCGCCGCGTCAGAGCAGACCTGTAGGTCCGCCTCGACCAGCTGGACGTCCCGCCAAAAGGACACACCGTTAAAGTGCTGCAAGAAGTCTAGCCACAGCCTGATGTCCTCCCTCATTGCGGCTGACACACGAATTCTGTGCCCCGGGCGCTTAATGCCAATAGTGGCATCGCAGAGGCGCCTCAAAAATGCTCTGCCGGGGGCTACTACCCGGCAGGCAAAGTTTAGATGACCTAAAAGCACCTGCAGGTCCCGTAACGTCAATTTCTTTGCCTGGACGGCCGCCTTGAGGAGTGTTGTCAACTTCTCCAGTTTGACCAATGGGAGCCTACTCTGCTGAAGATGTGAATCGAGTTCAATCCCCAGGAAAGTGAGGCATGTGCAAGGGCCCTCTGTCTTGTCATGCGCTAACGGCACCCCAAGCCTCTCACAAAGGTGGACGAAACTTTGCAGCCAAACGCTGCATTCCTCGCTGCCCGCTGGCCCAACAAACAGGAAATCATCCAAATAATGCAGCGAGGAGGCTCCGCCCACTATTGTCTGTAGGGTCCAGTCAAGGAAACTGCTAAAGGCTTCAAAATGGCTGCACGATACCGCACACCCCATAGGCAAAGATTTATCGTAGTAATACGCGCCCTCAAAGTAAAAGCCTAGGTGGCAGAAATCGTCTGGGTGTATAGGTAACAGCCTGAAAGCCGACTCTATGTCGGCTTTAGCCATTAGCGCCCCCTTGCCGCAACGCCTGATAACAGCTATGGCTTGGTCCAGCGAGGCGTATTTCACTGAACATAGCTCAGCTGGGATCTTAGAGTTAACAGAGGAACCCTCGGGGTAAGACAGGTGGTGAATCAGTCTAAATTGCCCTGCCACCTTCTTGGGCACAACCCCCAGTGGCGAAACTTGCAGATTATCAATGGGCCGGGTCGTAAAGGGGCCGGCAACCCTGCCTGCACATACTTCCTTATCAATCTTCTTACGCACCACGTCCTCCAAGCCCCGCACCGAGCGGAGATTCTCCGCAAAGGAGGGGCCCACAGGAGGAGGCGCGTGAATCCTAAAACCATCTCGAAAACCTATTTCCAACAACTGCGCTGCGGCTGTGTTTGGATATCGCCGCAGCCACACCGCAAGCTCATCGAGCTTAATCGGTGTTGGGCCCCTTTTGAGGGGCGGTGGCCGGACCCTGGCCGCCACCCTTCTTCTGTCCTCCTCCCTGACTGCATCCTCCAGCTCTGTTGGCGCCAAGTTTTGGGCAAGAGGCAACTGCGTGCTTCGCTCCGCACAAACTGCAAGCGTGGGCGAAGACGCAGCAAGCCCTGGTGCATCTCCCAGCCGCATTAAATTCATAACACGACTTCGGGCTTTGAACCCACTGTGCACCCCCTTGCGCCCTAGGCGCTTCCGGCTTGCTGCGGGCAATCAAGTGCCCGCTGTCGGACCTATCCCCCCAGGCCGGGCGGGAGGGGACCACCAGTTGTGACCATAATTCCCACTGGGGAATTTTCCAGTCGAGCGCCGGATCATGCGCGGTGCGCAACCGAAAATGCTGGTCGTAGGCCTCCCATGCTGCTCCTGTGTAGTCCCGAAAGGCCCGATGCACTATGTCGAGGTATTTAAACAAAGCTGTGGCCTTAGCAGGGTACATCTGGAGGGTAACAGACGCATATATTAAATAGCCGTTAAGCCAGTTCGCCCACGTTTTATCAATTTTACGCTTCCTGGTGGTTTCTTCATCCCTTACTGGGTCCCCGATTTTCGGGACTGGCTCTGGCTCCATATGGAGGAGGCTGAATATGTCCACATATTCGCCTCTCCATATTTTCTCCTTGACGGACAAAGCCAAGTGTCCGCCCAGTGGAAGCGCTACCTCGCCGTAGGCTATGCGCGGCCGGTCACTGTTGTCAGGGACCAATGCGCCCTGCCAACCCGCCGAAGCAGCCGGTCCCATGAAGTACCCCAAAGGTGGGGCAGCCGTCAGGGCTGGCCAAGGCTGCCCAGCCCGAAGCATGGCTTGTGGGCCAGCTCCGGTGTTGGCCCCCTGTGCCGGGAAGTAAAAGCTGCCTGACCATTGTTGCGGTCCTGCTTCCTGCCTCAGCTGTGGCGGATTCTGGTTCTGAAAGCTGCCTGGCGTTGGGACCCCGGGGCTGTCCTGCTGCCCGTGAGGCCCTACCGTGTCCCCCCATACTGTTGCCAAATCGTGTGTGGTTAAAGGGGGTGACTCACCCATTAGCGGTACTGCCGCTCCATCATGTACGTCAGCCACACTGGCTTCCTCTTCCATCTCTTGCTCCAAAGAATGAATAACAGCTTGCTTCCCGGGTTGCACCGTGGGGCCGGAAGCAACTCTGGCTGCAGACCTCCTAGAGGATAAATAATCCATGAGACTTGCTCCTTTTCCTTGCCTTGCAGATTGCCTGGGGGGCAACTGAGCCCCTGTTGAGGTGTGACCCATGACCCTCCCCCGCTTTCTTGCCGCCCTCGCGAGCCGCCTGGCCTCCATACTAGCAAGCAGCACCCGGACCTGCCTCATTTCCTCCTCCCCGGAGGAAGAAGAGCTGTGCGGAAGCGGGGTTGTGGCAGGCCGCTTAGGGGCCTTGCCTCCTTTTTTCTGGGCCTTCTTGCCCTTGCCGGCCATCGCCAATTCAGAAATTAGGGCCCACAGAGGAACGAAGCAGAATGGGGGTGAGAGCTGCTGTAAGCCCTCCCTGTGCCTAGGAGCCCCCCTCCCGGCTGCCGGGACACTGCGCCTTAACGCCCTTGCTGCTATGGCCCAGCAGGGCCTAACCTCCCGCGCACACCGCACGCGCGAAAAGATGGAGAGGGTGAGGTGGGGGGGTGATGCGGGCCACCCGTCCCAGCCTCCGTCGCCCAGGAACCGCCCCAGCCAACCCTATGCCCCCGTTTGCTACTCCCTGAGGTTCCGCCACTGCGCTCGACCCGCTGAACAGGGAGAGAAAGCCGCCGCTCGCTGCCCCTCGCTGCGCTCCACCGCCCTGCTGTGCCTCGCAGCGCGTTGTTTTGCCCTGATACAGGCCGCCCGCAACTAGCCGCTCGCTCGCGCTTCCCGGGCCTGCACGAAGCCTCAACGCAGCCCCCGGAGCTCGACGACGCGTCCTTCTCGGTCGCTAGCCGGGCCGCTCTGAGGCGGAGGCAGGGGATCGCCTCGTGCTCGGGCCATAAAGCCCGCCCCCGAGGCGATCAGCAGCCAATCGCTGCTGTCCCTTCCAGCTGCCTGTCGGCACGGGGCTGGGGGGGACAACCAGCGTTAGCGCGGAAGCGCGCTAACGGTCATTTACTTAAATTTGATTTTGTCAGATGGAGGCGATTTAACATTTTTCTTGCTTGATAATGTCACTTCCAGCCACAATGATGTCACTTCCAGTCACTTCCATGTTAATGACATCACCCTTTGTGAGTTCCAACAATTCTAAAAAGTGGATCCCAGTGCTAAAATGTTTGAGAACCATTGGTGTATAGGATTGCAGCCTAGCTTTCTCCCATGCATGTAACTTTTCTAAGTGCAGTGAATTTGTGTGGTGAAGCATTCAAACATGTGAGTCTCCATCTGCAGTTTGGATGGGTTCAATACAGGAAGAGGTTTTTTCCATCTCACCTAGTCTCAATGGTCCCACAGAGTTTCTTGAGCATAGAAAACCTGACCTGCACAATCACATGTTAAATGCAATGCAACACTTTGAGTGTGACCTTTAATAACTTTTAATAGAAGAGTGCTATATAGGAAGTGGCTGTAAACTATGCAGTGTTGGCTCCAGTATGGACTGCTAGACCACTATAAGTGGTGAGTAAATCTTCCCATCAATCTCTTTAAAACCCAAAGTGGCAAGCTGGTTCTCACTAATGCAGCTGCAGACCCACAGCACTTAGCATAACAACGGCTTCATCAATGGAATAATGTGCTGACGCATACCCCTGTCCACTACTTACACACAGTCTTGCATAGCTGAGAATTGTCAAGGACAAAAGTATGGGGGGGGGAAGAGAATGATTAAAATTTCATGCAGGGAGTCTGTAATAATGCTTCTCACCTCCAGAGACCTAGGTTTATTTGCTTTTAAAAGGAGCAAAGAAACGAATATAGGATGAAAAGTAATTTCCTACAGATAAAATCAAAGATATTGTGTTTCAGAGATGCTGTAATTTCTGAGCCAACCACTCTGTATTGTGTCATGTCCTAGAGAACAAAATATATGCAGGCAGGGGAATGCAATTAAAATATTAACTAGTCTGTGAATAGGCTTTCACAGATATTTGCTTCAACATGCTGCTACTCAGCACCCCTATTTGTTTTGGGGTGCCCTTCACATATGTCTTTGGTCAAAGATCAGTGCTTGAAATTCAGGGACCCCAAGCCAGATTGATGTCCTTTTGTCCAAGGTTCATGCTAGGAACAAAGTGAATCAATTCAATAGGACATAATGTTTGTCCCCCCCTCCCCCCCCCACTCCTGCCTGTTTAGAGGAACATTGTGAAAATTTCCTACCAAATGACTGCACCGGCCTGGTTGTCTTGTCTGGACATGGAGAACATGGAACGACTATCAGGCTGTCCTGCTACTAGAGAGGAAAGTGGCCATGAATGCCCACAAAGAAGAAATAGATTTGAATCTTTGGAGTCTTCTGCCAAATCTTATGCTCATCCAATATTGCTACTTTCTTTTATACCTCAAGAACTATCATTGCAATATATAAAACTCACTGATGTACAAACTTCATCATATATACAATACACTGATGTACAAACAACCTTAGCAAGGTAGCGCACTAAATGTTGACTTCCTTCCCTGGTGATGAGCCAGCCTCTGCCCCTCCCAGATCTCTGATACCCACCAGTCTCCTCTTCTCCATACGCCTTCTTCCATTTTACCCCTTCTTCCTTTTTTCAATCCAGGAAGTGGGTCAGAGCATCAGTGGAGGTGAGTGGATACCTTCCCACTCTAATCAGCTTTCTCTCAGCCTCAGCTATAAATCCTATTTGCAATTTGGAATCAATAATTTGTGCCTTCCAGGATTATTTTAAAGATTATAAGAGAAAACATGTGACGTGCTTTGAACCCTCAAATGCTATACAAGTGCTAAGTACTAGTGTTGATGTTTGATGGTGTCTGACTTTCAAAATGCCTACCAATCAATACACTCTATCTAGAGCAGTGGTTCTCAACCTTTTTTCCACCGGGACCCACTTTTTACTATGACAGCCTGTTGGGACCCCCAACCATAATTGGGAGCAAGTTGCATCGAACTCACTGACAGCACAATTCTATGCATGTCTACTCAGAAGTAAGTCTCATTGTGTTCAATGCAGCTTACTCCCATGAAAGTGAGTATAGGATTGCAGCCTGGGACTCAGATCCACGTTAGCGCGCGCAGACACGAGCAGCCCTCTGACTCTCCCCAAAGGCCTCCATTAGCTCGTGCAGCCTCCCGTCTGCGCGAAAGGCCTTCTTTCTCCAGCCAGACCTCCCTCAGTGTGGCTGCACCTGCCCGGCGAGAACTTGCACCTTTAACGCCACATGAGGCGCCCCCCCCGCCCGGAAAGTCATCTCGAGAGGGATGAGAGCGTGGCGCGCGGACCGGATCCAGCACGCAAATCCCTGCTCAAGCCAGGCAGCTTTCCTGGGTGCCCTTGACCCGGTCCCCCTCTCTCAGCCTCGCTTACCTTGCAGGGTTGTTGTGACGGGGGGGAGGTGAAGCACCCACAAGCCTGACATCGGGGCGGGATGGCTCACCCGTGCAGCGCCCTGCAGACTCTCTCAGGGCTGGAGAGCCGCCGCCCGTCCTGCACGCTGCTCCCAGGGAGTCCCGCTCTGGCCCGTGAGTGCGCACGGGATGGTGGCCTCGGACGTGCGTTGACTCACGAGTCGGCCCCACGCCGCCCAATGAGCATCCCTCCCGGGAAAACGCGCATGGGCGGGAGGCATCCCCAGGCAACGCCCCTGTGCGCCTCCTCCCGAGTAGTCCCATGGCGCCCCGTGAGGCTTCCAAGGCGAGAAATTCCACAGCTCCCTTTTAGTGTCTTCCTTTGTCTTGGGCCAAGCTTCGTTCCCCCACCCCCCGCAGACCCGTTTCTCCCCCCTGTGTGTGTTTTGGAGGGAGGCGCTGGCGACCCCTGCAAAATGCTTGTTCGACCCCCAAAGGGGTCCCGACCCCCAGGTTGAGAACCACTGATCTAGAGCATTTGGGGCTCTTCCGTCTAGAAAAAAAGGCATACAAATTATGCATGGGATGGATAGAGGGATGTTCTTTTCCATTTCTCACAGCACCAGAACCAGGAGACATCCACTAAAATTGAGTGTTGGGAGAGTTCAAATGGATAAAAGGATATACCGGGTGGATAATTTTTTTTTACCTATCAGGTAATTAATCTGTGGAACTCCTTGCCATGGGAGGTCGTGATGGCATCTGGCCTAGGTGTTATAAAAGGGGATTGGACAGATTTCTGGAGGAAAAATCAATTGCAGGGTAAAGGTCATGATGGGCGGTGCTTTAGAAGGAGGCTATCTCGACATGTCAGATGCAGAGGAAAGGCAACAGGATGCAGACATCTTGTTTTCTTGTGTGCTCCCTAAGGCCATTGCGAGATACAGGAAGATGGACTAGATGGGCCTTTGGCCTGATCCAGCACGGCTCTTTTTATGTTCTGGAGATCCTGCATTAAAATTTAGGTTTCAGTCTGACAGAGCCCCGTACAAACAGTGACTGCTGCATGTGCGTTAAGCAGGAGATCTCTGCACAGCTCCCTAGAGCTTCAGTTAGTACTCTGGTGTGTGCACTCTGGAGCCTTTAGAGTGCATCAGTTCTATTCCTTCCTGCAGAGTCATAAATGAAAATTCAAATAATGTTGTCTTAATCATATTCCTCTCCACATTTGAATGAGGAAAGTTAATGAGCAGAAGACACCATCTGCTAGCTGGTGCTTCAACTTGGGTAAACATGCTGTCTGTTATTTTAACCAGCAACACATTTCTTTTTAAGAATTGCAGAAAACGAATTTTTTTCCCCAAATTGTCAAAATAGGGAAATTGATTCTGGTTTGTCTGATTATGAAAACAAAATAGTCTTGACAACCCAGAGATGTGAATTAAATTATGGGCTAACTATTATGTTATCTATAAAAGGCAAGGCAAACAAGATCAGGCCAAGATACTATGCAAATCTGCGTTTTTTAAACAGATTTAAACAGGTTTCACATTGAGTAGAATTCTTAAAATATGGTTACGCCTAATTATAACTTCCATGAGGGCAGAGTGAAGGAGTAAATAAAAGGCATGAATTTAAGAAGCAGGTGGCTATGGAAAGTGGTAAACAGTTTCCTTTCATAATTTTAATTGAAAAGGAGCTATTTACAGGGCAGGAAATTATCTTCTGCCTGTCACTGCTGTAGGTTCCTCTGACTGGGAGCACAATCCTAATCTGGAGTTAGGCCAGCACAGTTAGGCCGGCAAAGTCTGGCTGGCATAAGGGCCGCCATAAAGTATGTTGGACTACTCTCGGAGTCGGAGATGCCAGCACACAGATGTGCGCCATCCTCCCTCACTCCGAGAGTGGTCCAAAGTGCTTTACAGTGGCCCTTACCAGCCAAACTTTGCTGGCCTAACTATGCCAGCCTAACTCCAGGTTAGGAGTGTGCTCTGAGTCACACTGAGAATTACCTATGAAAATGTGCCTCATTGGCCTTGCCTCTTCCGTCTTCCTGTTGAGTGTGCCTTTTCTGTTCGACAGTACAGGTGTGCCCCGATATCCGTAGGTTCTTCTCCTCCCCCACCCCGTGGATACTCAAAACCATGGATAAGAATGGACCCTATGTTAAGCAGAAGGAACCCTATGTTAAGTATAGGGTTCTTCCCTTCCTCCTCCCCTCCCCAAGCAAGGAGGTTTTTTAGCAACCCAAAGTAAGAATAAAGAAAGGCCCCAATTTGTGGATAGTTGAAACCACCGACACATGATCCGTGGATACGAAGGCCCACCTGTACATTTACGGTTTGCTCATAGTTTCTGAATTCAAGAAGGATTAAAAGCAAGAGTGCTGTCCAGTATTCGACAGCTTAAATCCTGCAGAATTTTAGCAGTCGAACTGTATATGAGATCACAGCCAAGGACTATAAAAACTGGTTTTATGTGTCATTACAATAAGTACATCCATCGTCTTATGCTAATGATGATGTGGCCTGCCACTATTACCAAGTGCTAATGTTTTACTGATGGGTATTAAGAAGCAAGCAAAGTTAAACCGTACATTTAAAAAGACACTGTGGTAGGAGATGCATTTGTCAATGCTCATAAAAGATACATGGAAAGTGGCCAGTTGGTGGCTGGTTGGTTGATTTTAGTGAGGTTTTTTTTAAAGTTCCTCCCCACTTTATTTCCCCCACTAAATCCAATAAACGTTCATTCCGTGCATGACAATGTATTATAAGATTGTCGATCTTTTTCCATTGTGTTTGGAATGTGCTGAAGTAAATGGAACATTTGACCAGTCAACAGAATGGCACAGCACACGTTATTGGAATGCAGGCCTACTCCTGACGCTGACCCTGCTTTTTGCCCAGAGTGCTAGATCACTTATCGGGGATCTCCTTGGCATATATCTTTCCATTACACAATCAGAAAGACCCCGATTTTCAACAATTCCTTTGGAGAGGATTCCATTTGCTCCACAGTGTGAAAAATATGGCTTTATCCATGGAAAAGTGACTTCAGAGAGAGCAGAAAGAAGAATTTTAACAAAATTCTAATGTATGGCACTGGACTATATATGGCAGGGGTCTGATTAATTCCTTTTTCACGGTTGTGGAAAAGTTTATGGTTTCAATGGTATGGTAGAAACAACAATGACATTTCTCAAGAAGAGACTTAAGTTATATATTGTGTGGTCCTTTACGCAATTAGACCACCCTGAGGCATTTGCTTTGGAGAGAAAATTCAAGTGGTTCCCTACTTCTGCTACTTGTGTGTGTGCGTGCGTGCGCGCACACAGTAGGGACAGGAGGGATCTATACAGGTGTGCCCTGGTATCCACTGGACCTCACTGTGGATACCTGAAACCATGGATACTGGGGACGCCTTTTTAAACATAGGAAAATATCAGTGGTTTAGCTGCAACAAGGTTAAAAAAAGATTTGTTTAATATTCCCCTTTCTTTTAAATAGGCATCCCAGTATCCATGGTGTCTGTGGATAACTGAAACCGTGGATACCAAATCAGTGGATACCGAGGCATGCCTGAATGCATACTTGGCATATGCAGGTGTACCTCAACCTGATCATGGTGACCATGCATGGGTTATATCAAGGTTGGAGTACTGTAATGTGCTTTCCATGGGGCTGTCCTTGAAGACTATCCAAACTTCAGCTGGTGTTGAATCCTGCTGTATATGCTGTAACTGTCACCAGACCATTCCATCTGATGATTTTGTGGCTGTACTGACTAAACTGGCTGCCGGTTCATTTCCAAGTGCAGTTCAAAGTGCTGTGATTACTTTAAAGCCCTATATGGTACCTGAAGGACTGCTTCCCCTATATGCTTGCCCCTAAGCAAGACATTTGAGACAGTCTTCCTATATGTCTTGCCAACAAGCCTCAGGAGCCTTTAAAAGGGAATTGAACAGATTTCTGGAGGAAAAGTCCATGGCAGGCTACAGGCCTCCTTACTGTAGAATTAGACTACCTCAGAATCCCAGATTCAGGGGAGTGACAGCAAGTTGCAAGTATCTAGTTGTTTTGTGTGTTTCCTGAGATATCTGGTGAGCCACAGTGAGATACAGGAAGCTGGAATTGATGGGCCTATGGCATATCCAGAGGGGCTCTTCTTATTTTGGTGGAGAAAGAGGGACCTTCTTCTTTTTGGCACCCATTATATGGAATTTCCTGCCTTAAGATATTAGGTTTATCCCCTCCCTGTTTCGTTTTTGCTGCCTCTTAAAAGTGTTCCCCCTCCCAATCAAATTTGTAAAGTCTCTTGCAGCTGTTAATTTGTTTGGAGCCAGAATTTAACGATACTCTCATTCTTGTTTAGTTTTTCAAGTGGAAGGAGGAAGATCCATATAAATATCAGAAAGTCGCCCATAGAAATACTGGATTTGAAGAAGAAAAACAAAAGACTAAGGAGAGTAAGGCGGTCTCTCTCTCTCTCTCTCTCTCTCTCTCTCTCTCTCTCACACACACACACACACACACACACACACACACACCCCTAATTAAAGCTGTTGTTAGCAATGAGATACAGAGCACACTGGAAAGGCTGACTAAGGCCTGTGTTGATGATCTCCAGTGGGGAGAGGCCTTTCAAAAAGGGGCTGTTTAGAGACACCAGATGTTTCAGTATCTACAGTTAACTTTGCTGAGGTCATGGTTGCAATGTCAGTTGGACAAAGCATGAACTCTGAGTTACTTCAGACAAACAGTAGAGTTCAGTTTGCCAGAGTTCACTCCAAAATTGACCTGGGGTCTCCAGGTATCAGCACCAATCTCTAGCAATCCTAGAGATTTTTCCAGGACTTCCAGAAATTTTCATCATTATGAAGAAAAGAGAAAAAATATCTAGGAATCATTTCATTCAGAACTGGCCACGGAATTTGTCATTTAGGCACCCAGCAGGCTTGTCAAAATTGTCCAGATTGTCAGATTTCTGTCTCAAGCATTCCTATAAAACAAATGTATACTACGAGACAGTGGAAAATGAAGACCTTTCATCGTTCTAACATTGTGATCCTCAGAGAGTAACCCTGATTAAGAACTGCATCTACAGAATGTTCATGCAGGCAAATTCCCCCTTGATTTAAAATGGGGAGAGCACAGACATTATCCTTGCATTGAAATTGATGGGGGAATTCCTTCTTGCCACTTCCTTTCTTTATCCAAGGACATTAGAAATCAAACTTTTATGCACTATATTATCCTGCTTTGAAATTGCCATTTTGTTCCTTGATTACTGTAAACGGATTGCTGAAGAAGTGTACTCTTAAGGTCAACTTGATTTTGAAGTAAATCTTTTCATGCCTGTCGTTTCAGTTTAAAGTAGAGAGGGGTGATGGGTGAATTGCCCAGTCTTGATTTGAATGGGCTTGAGTAAAACAACTTATTTTCAGAATGTCGTTAGCTCCCGTTCATTTCAAAGATCAGACCTCAACATGCTTCCAACCGCTATACGTTCACATCACGTTTCTGATAGTGCCTAGAAATTCCCTCAGTGCCTGCTGCAAACCTATCCCCAGCCCATGGTCAGCAAGGCAAAGCAATTTGCCTGCAGGGGAGGTGGAACGGGTCTTATGGTGGGGGCTCCAATAGGCCCCACACATGGCCACACCTGTGCAATATAGGAATACCAGGGAGTCTACTGAGAAGGAACATTGGGATGGAGCAAGTTACTGAGAAGAAATGTGTGCATACGTGTGTGCGAGAGCGAGCGAGCGAGGGCGTAGCTTTCAGTGCAATTGCCTCATCTACCCTCCCAATTCCACACGTACCTACCCTAGACTTGCCAGGTGTCCCTTATTGTAAGGGACTTCCTGTATTTCAGTTTTAAAATTGTGTCCCATATCAGTGCTAAACGGGACATTAGAAATTCCATTTTAGAATTACAGTCACTGCTGTTCTCTTGAGAGCTGTGTTTCTATTGGCTAGCCTCAAAGACTTCCTTGTCGTTCTTACCTTCATTGGCTCTTGCAATGCAAGGTCCCGCCCCCAGCCGCTCCTTCGCACTCAGTTTGCAGTGTGGTGCAAAGCAGAGCAGAGGGGCTGTGAAGGTCGAGACTTCTAAGTTTGTAAGGAAGTCTTCCTTTCCTTCCTTCCCACCCACCCACAACGTTGGTTCTGAGTGTGAATGTGTTTTTTGACTGGGTTTATATGGATTTCTTTCCCCCACCCCACTTTCCTCCCTTGGCTCTGAATGTGAATGTGTTTTTTTGCAGATGCGTATTTACCCTATAGCCAGGGGTGTGGAATGCATGGGTGCCGGCGGGGGGGCGGGGCGCCGGCAGCACAGAGGCGGCATAGCGATGAGGAACCGGTGCGTTGTGTGGCCCTCCCTTGCCTCCATAACGCTCCAAAATGGAGCGTTTCCGGGCTAAGGGAGGCGTGTTGGAGTGATGTGCGGGGGCGGGGCGGTGTCCTGGGGGCACGGTTTCGGCGCCAGCCATGGGGCGCGCTCAAGCCTCCATGCGCAACTGGTTTTTTGACTTGGGTTTATATGGAGATCTGATATTTATATTTACCCCTGTTAACAAGCCCTGGGCAAGAGGCACTTTTTCAAGTGGTGTCCCTCTTATATTTAGCAGGGGGAGAGCAATTGTCCCTCTTCACCCCAGCACACTGTCTTTCCCATGGCTGTTGCTGGTGGTGTTCTCCATTTTTTTAGATTGTGAGTCCTTTTGGGACAGGGAGCCATTTAACTTTCTAATTATTTGCCTGTAAACTGCTGTATGAACTTTGTGCTGAGAAACGGTATATAAATACTGTTGATTGATTATATGAAGATCTTTCCCCCCACCCCAGTACCCTCCCTCAGTTCTGAGTGTGAATGTGTTTTTTGACTGGATGCTCTGATGTTTATATGGAAGAAGGGTAGTATAAAAATGTGAACAATATGAATGAGGATGACTGTGAGATGACTGCATGCTTGGGGGCAGCAGGAGCGGAGCACGCTGCTGGGTTAGGACATGCCCCTCCATTCTTTATTTTTTTTAAAAAAAAGCCCAGGTGTGATGTCACTTCCTGTTGTTATGTCACTTCTGGGGCAACATTTTGCCCTCTGCACTGGGCTGCACTTTCATTAGTTACGCCACTGTCTGTGACCATTGTGTATAGCAGTGTCCCGATATGTGTATGTCCCTTATTGTCATTTTGAAAACCTGGCAAGTCTAACCTACCCTTGAAAATACACGCATAGAACCTGGAGTGGGGGGAAGCAGGTTACCATTTCAAAGTGACAAGTGGGGGAAAGGGTGACAAACCCCTCTTCCCTCATCATGTATCTATTGAAAATCTCCCCATCGTAATGCTACTTCTTAGCAAAGAAGTCGGTCATCAAGTTTTTCTTGCATATGATGTGTGACAGGTAGTTTAACAATGTACTGTTAAACTAATCAATATCTGAGAAACAGAGAGAAAATATTTAGATGTTACTATTTATTCAGTTTTCAGTCTTTTAAAAGTGTTTGTATCGGTTTCAACACCTGCCTGTATAATACGTCTATTTCTTTGCATTGTGATTCTCATAATCCCACTTTGAGATAGTTTGTGAACAGCATCTGCCAGACCTTCAAATCTTGTTGTTTTTTTTCTTCTCCCTTCCTTATGATAGTTTGAGATATTGAATAATATGTACTCAAATTGTGGGAATCTAATCTGACTTTTATTAGATGCCAAAATCTATTTTTAAAACCCTGTATTTCAGTCTTGTTAAACCTTTCCTTGGCTCCTTGTAGTAATGTGGGCTTTTGTAGGGAAAATTTAGTACATGGATATGAGAACCAAAATGCACAATCTCCTTTATAGGAGGAAGTAGACCCATAAATTGTGTTGAATGGCTTGCAAACCTTTCAAAACTGCGTATAATTTTGACTATTTCCCAGTTGTTTGGGAAAGGGATGATGATGTAGGACTGGGGGTGCAATCCTAACCTGGAGGTAGGCCGGCATAGTTAGGCTAGCAAAGTTTGGCCTGCAAAAGGGATACCATAAAGTACATTTGGACCACTCTCAGAGTGAGGGAGGATGGCGCCTGTCTGTGTGCTGGCCTCTCTGACTCCGAGAGTGGTCCAAACATACGTTACAGTGTCTCTTGTGCCGGCCAAACTTTGCTAGCCTAACTATGCTGGCGTACCTCCAGGTTAGGCTTGCATCCTGGGTCAAAAGGATTATACTGGTTGCTATGCTAGAAAGTAAACTTTTGTTCTTTCCGTTAATGGGAAGCTTCTCTAGCACACAAGCAAATGTTTAATACGATGATAATAAAGCAATCGTGTGAAGAGCTGTATAGAGCATTTGACTTGCTTCACATACATGAGCTCAACAACTGCTACAACAACCTTGTAATCAGTGATGTCATTCAGGGGGAACGGACCAGAACGGGCGTTCCGGATCCTAACGGGCTCCGTGGCTGGTTCCGGGTTCCCGACAAGTGCCAATCAAAAGTGAGTTCCTGTTCCTAAATCATTTGAATGACACCACTGCTTGTAATGTAGGTCAGTAATGTTGTTCCCATGTTCTAGCTACAAAAAGGTGGCAAGCTTCCAGGGTGACCCTGGGCCTGTCACTATCCCTCAATGTCACCTATCTCACAGGGTTGTTGTAAAGGCAAAAGGAAGGAACCCTGTACACAAGGAACCCTGAGATCTTGGGAGGAAGGCCGGCTAAAAATATGAAAAACGAATAAATAATTCAGTCTCTTTGCCATTATGGTACACAAGGCTTCAAAAGGATACGGAGCTTTGAAAGGACAGTGCTGCTTTTTATCAGCTATTTTTTATTGCTTACATAATGTTTAATTGCTTAGCTGGGCTTGGCCAGCCCTTCCTATTGTGTTTTTTGATTTTCAAGCGTGCTTATTATTCGTAAATATGCTCTTGTTTACTGTTCTTTCTTTGTAATCATTTTATTGGTTTACATATAATAAGTCCTGATTACACTGGGAGTGGAGGGGAGGGAAAAAGAGAGACAAACCTGATTAAACTTTTGAATAACATAATGTGTAAACAGTATATTTGGACATGATTTCATTATTAGATATTCTCAGTATAGATACATTTCTTTCCTCATTGTTAAAATGAATACAATTATCACTTGCACAAACCTAAAGCAATTAGGGTAAAATTCAGGACTATGAACCCCCCTGAAAAAGTGTCTTTTGTTTTATAGAAATGTTTTTGGCTTCACTTGAAAATTCTCGGACATTTTTCCTTAGGAGTAACCCAGAAATTCACTTGAAATGTCACTTAAAAAATGTATCAGTGTAACTTGATTGAGCATTGTTAGTTTTATGTATTTATTGAAAATTCTGGAGATGAATTTTCACTAATTTCACATTATTTTTAATACACTTGAAAGAAATTCACTTTAATTTTGGTGCCTTGAGAAACTTTTTATTGAGGTTTTGTAATATATAAGTAAAGTACAGCATAGTCCTATGCTGTGAAGTACATCCATTTTTGTTTAGTGGAGATTAAAGGTAAAGGTTTCCCCACAACTGAATGGTCTAGTTGTGACTGACTGTAGGGGGCAGTGCTCAGCTCCGTTTCTAAGCCTGTAGAGCTGGCGTTTGTCTGAGGACAAGCTTCCATGGTCATGTGGCCAGCATGACTATATGCCGTAGTGCATGGAATGCCGGTACCGTCCCACCGAAGTGGTACCTATTTATCTACTTGCATTTTTAGGTGCTTTTGAACTGCTAGGTTGGCATGAGCTGGGACAAACAACAGGAGCTCACTCCATTGCATGGTCTTGAACTCCCAACCTTCTGGTCAGAAAGCCTAGCAGCAGCGGTTTAACCCGCAGTGCCACCACGCTTAGTGGAGGTTACTCCTAGGTAATTGTGGTTATCTGAAAAAAAATCCCCATTCTAAAAATCACTTTTCTCAGGAGTTAGTCAGGAAGTCAGACTATTACAACTGCTATTTCCTCTGAGACCCTCTTTCGCTGAAGAATGGAATTTAAAAGTGATTAAACGCTTTCCATTTCATTCTTCAGTGAGAGAGGGCGAAGCCTCCCTCTCTCACTTTTCTTGTGAGTCACTTTTCTTGGCACGAACTGCAAAATAGCAGTTCTAATTGACTGACTGACTCATGTTTTGTTTTCATTTAACATGGTTTTTGTTATCTACAGGGAGTCCCAGAACCAAACTCAAGTGGATACCAAAACATGACTGTGGTTGCTAATGTGCTGTGTCGGCAAAAGGTAGGTATAGGATTACACTCTCAGGAGATGTTCTAGGCCACCATTTGTTTTTCTTTCACACACTTCCTTTTCTTTTGCCTTGGTCTCTCTCATCCATATACAGTACTGTACGTTCTTGGCCTCTGCCTTTTTAAAACAATGGGACGCTAAGCGGAACAGAAAATGGAAGTGGCAAAGGCACTAACATACCATCAGGTAAAAAATAGTAGAGCAGTGTTATTCAAGCTGTAGGTCGTGACCTGATGCCAGGTGGATCGCGGAAAACTAGAAGCAGCCATCTTGGAAACTGCAGACCTTATATAACAGACCTCTTGTTATATTCCTTTTGTGACTATTAACAGTTTGAATTTTCAAGTGAGGGTGGGTTTTTTTTAAATTGTTTTCAATTCAGTGCTTTTACATCATATTTTGTCCTAAACTTGCTTTCTGTCAGGGATGTTTCATGGGTTGTACAATTGCTGCAGTCCAAGAATGCCCATTTGCATTTCAGGAGTGTCATTTTATGATGTTACAATGACAGCACACACACGAGTGCATTTTTACTCAAAAATGTCTGCAGCCTTACCAGGTAATCCTCTTCAGCTTTACCCAGAAGTAAATCATCCTATGTTCAATGGTGCTTACACCCAGGAAAGTATGTATAGAATAGCAGCCCCGGTCACTTTTATTCATTTTTGCTGGATTGCTGCCAAAAATTTAAAATATTCCAGTGCAACAAAATTTCCCCAGGAATTCACTACAGCAGTGGTTCTGAAACACTTACAGGAGAGTTGGGGACCAGGTTCATCTTTGTGAGGCTGGGGAGGGCAACAGCAATGAGATCACAATGCACTGCTGCCAGGAAAGGAAGGGTTTTTGTAATTTATCTGGGGGTAGCTATGGCTTTTTCTTGTTGCCCAGGGAGCCTGAGACTCCCTCTGCAGCCCTTCCCATGCCTCCAAGTGGCTGTAGAAAGTGAAACAAACAAAACAAACTCCACAATCACTCCCAGTTTTTTTTATAATGAAACTGGAAGCGGGGTTTTTTTTTTTTTTTTTGCTTTTTACAGCAGTTTGGAGTCATGGGGAGGGTTGCAGAGGAGGTGCAGGTTCTCCAGACCCTCCAGAGAGCCAAAGCGCCCCAACAGGTAAGATGTGGTGATGGCGTTGCTGCCGATTCCTTGGTTTCTTGCCTTCTTCCTGTTCCCCAGTTTGGGGAACACTGCTCTACAATATCTTACATATTGAACCTTGACTCCAGATTCCATATACAATTCTCTGTAACCATCTGTATGTTTCACAGAAGTGAAATTCAGTCTAGCCCTTTTCATGTATGAGTAATTAGACTGAAGCAAGCAACCCAGGGGACGTTCAGTACTTGCTCTGAAGGATGTTGTGATCAATTTGGCTGATTCAGTCGTGATAGTGTACAACTGAAACAGATGTTTTTCTAGATACTGGCATCAGAAAAAAAAACATGCAGGATTCTGACTTTTTAATACACTTGACCAACAAGAACACCAAGTGTTATGTACAATTATTTGTTTCAACACAAATTCTACTTAATCAACATTATGCAGGTGCTTTGAACACATTATAAATTACTGTAATGTGTTGGATAACAGTCCAGATTTAGCTAGTCATAGAAAATTGGCATTTTTTTTCTTGCTTCAATAGATTTTTGAAAACTAAGAGAGATAGTTTGATTTTTTTTTAAGCCGAAGGACTGCCAAAAAAGAGTGACAGTCAAGTTGCATCATCTTATGTTTTGAAGATCTTTGCAGATGTTGAGGTTTCTCTCATGTCTGGATTGCACAAGAAAATGTAATATGCAAAAAAAGACCACATTCTTTCTTCTTTTGGTAGGTTTCTATCCCCTCCCGTTAAGGAGATGCTCAAATTCATTGTACCGGCACACAACTCTGCATGTTCTACCATGACAAAATAAATTCCAAACTACATAGATCTATCTGCAAGTAAGATCTGTGTTTTACTATGCATGGGAATGCAGATGCAGGAGTAAATTTAATGAATTTCAATTGCTCACAAAGCATAACTAAAAATAGACCCAATATAATTAAAAAAAACCACAGACTATCAAGGAACAGCTGAGTGGAGAAAATTTCACCCTTTGACAAAATTGCCACCAATTCCAGTGGAAGATGATTATCTGAAACTTTTCAGATCTCCTTGTGGTTTCGGAAAACGTCACTGGATATTATTATCATCCTTTTGAAATGTCAGGTGATGCAAAGTAGGCATGAAGAAAGTCATAGGATTGAAGCTAAGTTCGCCAGAAAATGAAAACAATCAGAATGATTTTTGTTTGGCTTTGGTCCAGTACGAATTCTCAAATATTCTCAAATGTTGAAGCTCAGATGGAGTATTTCAAGATGTCAGTAAGCTATAAAAAAAGGGTATATATTTTCAATGATTAAGAGCACAAGCCTAACCTGGAGTTAGGCCAGCACAGTTAGGCCAGCAAAGTTTGGCTGGCACAAGGGCCATCGTAAAGCGCGTTTGGACCACTCTTGGAGTCAGGGAAGATGGCGCACGTCTGTGGGCTGGCCTCTCTGACTCTGGGCATGGTCCAAACATACTTTATGGTGTCTCTTGTGCTGGCCTACCTGTGCTGGCCTAACTCCAAGTTAGGATAGCGCCCACAGTTGCTCTGAAATTCAAACAAAAGGTTTAGTACCTCCACCCCAATCCAGATATAGTCAACAAGTTTTCTTATTCATCATGTTGTTCATCATCTTGTTCATCTTGTTTCTTGTTTCCTTGTTAGATCAGTTTTCTGGCATTTATTTATTAAACAAATGGTTACAGGTATGCCCCGGTATCTGCTGTGGTTCTGTTCCAGACCACACCATGGATATCTCACACAGTGGGTATTGGGGACACCTTTTTTAAAGCTAGAGGAACACCAGTGGTTGTGCTGCAAAAAGGTAAAACAGATTTGTTTAATGTTCTCCTATCTTTTTAATAGGCGTCCCAGTATCTATGGTTTCTGTTGATATGTGAAA